>VALG01013695.1:0-18495 GCA_009835305.1 Ipomoea purpurea
TGTGAACATTACATGAGATCTGAGCTTTATATGGTGCAAATGTGTATCCTCCCACATGCTATACAGCAATTTGGTACTAAAAATTATAATGTCGTTGACGACTAATAAAATGTATAATTGTTTGGATCATCATCCTTGTTTAATAAATAATATTTGTTGAAAACTTTTTTTATCAATAAAAAAACAACCAGTTAGCACCATTTAGAAATGAGAAACAAATTGTGAGAAAATAATTATTGCACCTATATTATTATTTTTTGGTGAATGAAATATGTTAAAATATTGTGACGCTCTAATAATTCGTTAAACAAAATTACTAAATTGTGACAATATTTATGTTGATTTCAGTTTTTCACTAATTATGATAATTGTGTATATAGAAAATATTAGTTGTTAACATAATGACTTTGTCACTGATATATATAAATAGATGAATAATTATGTGAATTAGTTGAATCAAATGATTTGCTACTAAAATTATATTATGTATTAATAAATATATATTGTGGTCACTAAAAAAATGCTATAGTTAAGTTTCTTAAAATGAATGTATCCAAGTCTAAGTGTTTGATATAAAACATCTATCACCACAAGTAAACATTTTTTGTAATATTAAAGTAATACTATTACAGTATGAGCTTCAAATCTCATTTAATGACCATTATTACTGTTTATTGTGAGTGGTGTCCAGTATTCTTAGTGCGGTTGAGTTATGCAAGGTATTTATATATTCTCAGTGAGATTAAGAGCTGAGACTACTGCAATGGGTGGTGATATACAGCGATATATCGACCGGAGAGAGCTACAACAGAAATATATATAATAGTTTCTTAGTTGAAAAGTCGTATTCAGGTGGGAAATATCGATTCACTCATATGGTGTCTCGGAACCTTATCTAATAAAAAAGTTAGTGTGGACCTAGGTGATATATATGGTTCTGTACACTTAATCAAGTGCTTAATAAGGTACTGAAGGTAGAGAGATACGTCCCTATACACCCGAGTTTAAGAGGAAAAATGAAATACTCCAATTCAAATTATTAATGGCAATGACGTGTATCAATGAAATCAAGAGTTTGGATGTGAGCTATTGCTCATGTCGGTTTTTTAAGGTGAGGACATGATACGGTTTGACTTGGGTATAGTCAAACTTTTAGTATATCGCACCATTACGGAAAAGGTTTTTATTGAAAAGATTAATCTGGCACCAAATATTGCTGTAGAAAATCCCATCCAACAAAAAACAATTAACCACTAAATTAACCAAAAAAAATGCACCACAGTATATACTTCCCTACATCTAATGGCTGACATTTTTTTGCACTGCACACTATGCGATGTCTGAGGTTTGCATACATAAAATGATGGTGTATTTTTGTGGTGAGTTACTACTTAATTGGTTAGCGCTATAGGTGTGCAATTTATGTTAATTTTTGTTGTGCATTTCATACACTATATAGTAACGAACGTTTGCATACCTTAAAATGATGCGGATCGCTACTATTAAGGTGTGGCACACCTGAAAACTATGTATCCATATAATATTAATTTAATATTTTTTTTAGGTTATTGGGATGAATTAAATCAATTGTTAAGTATATTATTAGTTTTAGGGTATATTTAATTAGGATATAATTTATCTCCAAAATAAATAATACAATTAAGTTAGAAATCTAAAACTATGAAAAAGTGTGATATTCACACGTTTCTTACTATACGCACTTTCTACATTACTTTTTTATTTTCCATTGATACTATATAACCCATATAGACTGTGCACTCAGGTGCGATTACGCTCTCGCAGTCCAACGAAATAGACCGATTATTTTACTGTTACAGTATTACAACAAAGATCTGTCCAAGACATCTAATGGAGAGAAACACTGATTTTTAAAAAAAAAAAACCGCGGTCATACATTTCGTAAATAATTCTAATCATATGAAGTGGCAAAGTTAAATTGTATATTACTAAGCGCTGGATTGTAAAAATAATGTATTTTATATAGGATGCAAGTAAAAATTACACGATGACATCAAAATACTTTAGATTGCACTTTATAGTTATAAAGTAGTAATGCACCTAATGAGTGTATTTCTAAGTAGTTGCACAAATAGGTATAAGTAGTTGCATCTATGATGTATGTAATGTTTGCGAGTGGGTTTTCAGGAGTATTACTACCTCGCGTAATCTCAGATATGAATGTATCAATCTAATAGCCAAGATTTAACAATGCAACTTATAGGATGTAATATAGGTTGGCAACTATAGTTTAATTAAGTATTTGCCACCTAGTAAGTTATCAAAAAATAATGATATTTGCAAACATTATAATTTAATAAGCCAACACCCATTTTGTTAAGCAATATTGAATGGTAATTGCGGAAAGTCAAAAGACTAACAGGAATCATAAAAATTACATGTCACTGACTAGGTGAAAAATAGGTGCACTTTACCTAAGAGATTTTTCTTGAATAACTTTTATTATCGCGTGTGTACAATTTATATATCAGCATAACAATGCCACCTGGTAGGGGCGTTTTTTAAGTTATTAGATCTGGACACGTGTCGCGCGACCATTAGAATTCGCTTCAGTTTTTATTGCATCTCTGCGCATTTTCCTGGGCATCCTATAATCGTACATGAGTGCGTCCCTTTAATTATTATTAGTATTCATTTATAATCCCTTAAATAGTAACCCTATACCCCGTCGGGACAACGATATATAGGAGGACTTCAACTAAATATTAATTGGTTTTCTAGGGACAAATACATGAACGTGATCTATACATATATTGAGAGAGAGAGAGAGAGGAGACGGGGGGGGGTACGCCACAAAGGGAGAGTACGAAATGAAGAAGATCAGAAAAAAAAGCAATCCATCAAGGAACAGTTCTTCTTGAAAATATCCTAATAATTATATAGCTTTGTTTGATGATTATTTTAAATGTTCAGACGGATTGACCTCACGATAACCTCCACTTTTTATAGACAAAGTGTTTGCTTGGGTAAAATTAATAGAGTTTTTGGATATATATATCTAATTAAATTATTATTTTTTTAAAATTCTCTCGAATCTATGAGGAAGAATTTGGACAATTAAAAAGATAGTTAGAAGTTAATGTATGATTCACAATAATATTTAGTCAAAATTTTCCAATGTTTTATTGTGGTAGGGGTCTCTATTAGGTAAAATTATTGGTTTGAATATAACTTGTTGTTTTGTACATTTTATTGGATTGGGTACCAACTATCACATCTATCTTTTATCTGATGGTTAATTGAAAATAAATTAATACCTATGCATTATAGACAATTTGTTAAATCAAACCGTTATAAAATTCAACATTGTATAATTATCTAATATTGAGTATCTGTACAAAAATCAAAGCCTTAAATTACCAAAACATGCTAGATATATTTGAAAATGACATTTTCAATCCCTTGACTTATCACCATGGTGATAAAACAATCAATCTCTAGAGAATTCAAACAAAGCTTCTTCTAAAGAATAGTTTAGCCAAATTGTTTGGATGATGTTAGTCTGAATCGTTGCCCACTTAAATTTTAATGGGTATCGTTCAAAAAGAATTAATGAAATATTTTTAATAATATACTATTGTCACGTTCATTTTATTTATACAAAAAGTAAATGAACTCTTAAATAACCTAAACTATAAATTTATTAAAAGTGTTGCTATTAGTTGTTCTCATTAGAGATTCATTAGAAACTAACTGATTGCCAAAAAAAAAGAAAAAGAAGATAAGGTTCAAATATCCCTCGAAATCTCCAACTATATACTAAAGTGTAATTAGATCATTGAACTAAAAAAAAAATATTAATTAGACCCTTATCTTGTTAAAATTATGCAATTAATTTATTTAATAGGTTATCAAAAGGTAAACGATCAATTTTGCTTACTTGACAGTTTACGTAGAGTCATATTTAGAAATTAAAAAAAAAAATAATATTGAAAAAATAACTTTCAACTTCAGAGAAGTCGATGGCTTCTCCCCAATCTAACAAAGAAGTCGGCGGGCTTTTCCGTCAAGCTTCTCCCCAACTTGACCTAAGTCTTCCATCAAAGAATCATCAATGGGTCGAAAGTTTTATTAAAAATATACAAAGTCAATTTTATAATTATTGAAAGCTTTAAGAGTAAGATGAATTGTATAATTATTTTAAACTTAAAAATTTAATACCGTAAGATTTCAACATTAATTTCTCAAGATTTTAACATATATACTTTTGAAACCAATTTAAATTGCACATAACTATTCGATTCAAATCAAGAAAAGCGAATAATAACTATCCTTATTCAAATCAAGAAAGCGAATAAGTGACTCTCAGTTAACCACCAACTTTACTGAGATTATGTTAATAAACTTTAATAATAGCTAGCAAAAGCTTCAAATGGCCGCTCTCTTGAAAATACTTAAGAATGACGTGCCAACCAATAATGTCATAATACATTTTGGTTCTTTCCATTGTAGTGGTGTGGTCCAAATAAACCACCGCGAAAGCAAAACTAGAAAAATGGGAAGTATCTATTAGGTCTTTTTATTATAGTGTTTTGTTCAATTTAATTTTTTTATTTCAATTTATTTAATTTAGTCTCTATATTTAAAAAATTGAAATAATTAAAGATAATATCTGATATGAGAAAATATTTATGTATTATTTTAGACATATAAATGTATATATTGGTGTAAAAATAATTAATTTAAAATATTTATAAAATAATATATGAGCTGGCATGTAAGACATCTACATCAGAGGAGAAATTGGAGAGAATTCACTACTTTTGAGGCCAAATGCCATGGTGGCAAAGAGAGAATCAAGAGAAAGAAGGGGTGGGGAGCATCTCTAAATGTTGGGATATTACTCTGTCCAAGAAAAAGAATTAATGATGGAGAAAAAGAACCAATAGAGAAATGACATGCTTATTTTTAATTATATATTTTTATAAAATCAGTTTTGATTTTTTCCCTCCCTCCCACATTATTTCTTTCCTACTCACCCTTACATTCTCCCTAATATTTCCAGCTGATATGGATGCTCTAAGTATGATGATGTGGTAGAGATAATATCATAGTCAAATCAACTAATTGTCCATAATTGTTTCACTTTTTAAAGTACATGGACTAAATTGAACAAAATTAGGTAGAAAGACTAAATTAAACAAAACACAGGGAACTTAATGTTACTTTGATCAAACAAATGATGTACGAGAAGCAAAAATTATATGATAAAATTGACAATGCTATCAACATCAATATTAGTTTGTACTTGATATCATTATATATATACTTTAAATAAGTGTACTATATATTATCGATAATATTTATAATGATATTTTGTATATCATGTATGAACTAACATAATAAATGTTTTTGCATGATTAGTTTATTTTTTATGAATTATAATAAATTAATAGAAGACATCAGGTAATAAATCATATATGATTTTTTGCATGTTTAGTTTTTTTTATGTTAATAATTGATAAGTTAACAAAATAGGAAATTATATGAATATTATTCGTTACTGATTTCAGGCCTTATCTGAATTTATCACTTTTAATTACTTTCCAAATAGATTAATCACAATTATGGGCAAAAGAACAATTATGCTAGTTTGATTAGTTTATTCTTCTAATCACATTGATTTAGTGTGGTCGGCTACCGGATAGGCCACATCTGGCGCTGACTTGTTAGTTGTTACTATGGCTATGCCAGAGGAGTAGGAGGAGGGTGCCCTGGGACTTTTTGAGGTCTCTTAAGGGGGCCTTCTGACCTGCCTTGGGTAGTTCTGGGGACTTTAAAGATCTGATGGCTCAGTCGGAGAAGAGGGTAATACCGCATCCAAATGGTTTGATTGAGGGTTTCATGAAAGCCTTGAGGATTGTGGTTGTTGTCTCTTCCCATGGTTGGCTATCCGTATACCTTGGGAGAGGGGCAAGGGGCAACGGTGGATTGGTGGAGGCGAGGCTGGATAGGGTAGTGGCCTGCAAATGGACTTGGCTGGGCCGTTATGATAGGGCAAGCTGTATAATATCCGTACTGACTTGTCGGATCATTCGGCTCTTTTTCTTGATATCTATGGGTCAGTGCGGGTACGAGGGCCACGTGGTTTTTCGCTTTGAGAATGCGTGGTTGCTGGATGAGGGGTGTAGGGGTGTGGTGGAACAGGAGTGGACGGGGTCTCATGGTTGGGTTTTCAGGCTCGGCTCGCCATGTTGGGAAAGGTTTGAAGGCTTGGGGGGGGGACCGGCATAATTTGTATGGAAGGCGGATTGATGAGCTGAGAAAGGAGATGGATATGTTACGTTAGGCATGATTCTGTTGCTTTTGGCCCGGTTTGCACATCTAGATGGTTGTCTGAATATGGTTTTGTCTCAGCAAGAGGTTTTTTGGAGACAGCGTGCTAAGCAGCATTGGCTGCAAGGTGCAGATCGAAACACAAAATTCTTTCATAAGTATGCGTCCCACAGGAAAAAAAGAATTCTAGTAGAGAAGTTGAAGGGGGATGACGGTGTGTGGAGGGAGGGGGCGGCTTTGGATTCTCTGGGTGGCATCTTATTATAAACAAATTTTCACTTCTGGCGGGTCCCCGGGGCCTTTCAGTGTGGATACTTGCAGCCACGTGTATCTGATGTACAAAACGCTCAGCTCTGCGTCCTTTTGAGCCAGAGGAGGTCAGTGCTGCGGTTTTTTCCATGGGCAAGGATAAGTCGCCTGGACCTGACGGCATGAATCCGGGGTTCTACCAGGCATTCTGGGATGTTGTGGGTAAGGATGTTTCGTCCTTTGTGTTAAATTGTTTAAATCAATCTTCTTTGCCTGATTGCTTGAATGATGCAAATATTGTTTTGATTCCAAAAAAGTGTGCCCCTGAGTTTGTTTCTGACTTGCGCCCGATAGCCCTGTGTAATGTTTTATATAAAATAATGGCTAAGATGTTAGCCAATCGCATGAAACCACTACTGGAGTGTATTATCTCTGAGTCACAGAGTGCTTTCTTCCTGGGAGGTTAATTTCTGACAATATCCTAGTTGCTTCTGAGGTTGGCCATTATTTGAGAAGGAAGCAGTTGGGTCATGTTGGGTGGGCAGCCTTAAAGCTTCGATATGGCGAAAGCCTATGACAGGATGGAGTGTCTTTTGTCAATGATATGTTGGTCGGACTGGGTTTTGATGCAAAATGGATACAATTGATCATGATGTGTATTCAGACGTGAGGTATAGAAGTTTAGGTAAAATGGTAGGCCTTCGGAGGTTATTGTGCCATCTAGGGGTTTGCGTCAAGGGGACCCTTGTCTCCTTACCTGTTTATTATTTGTGCCGAGGGGTTATCTTTGCTTGCAGGATTCACAGGCTAAGGGGCATATCCATGGTTGTAGGGTGGCCTGAGGGGCTCCTCCGATCTCACATTTGTTTTTTGCAGATGACAGCTTACTCTTCTTTAAAGCCAATCTGCAGGAAACGCAGGAGGTGAAGAGGTGCCTGAATGTGTATGAGGCGTTTTCTGGCCAGGCGGTAAACTTCCACAAGTCAAGTGTGTCGTTTAGCCGTAATACTCAAGCCGAGATGAGAGAGCTGGTCTCAGGGGTTTTGACAGTGGCGCAGGCTGAGGATTTGGGGAAATACCTGGGGTTGCGTCAGTTGTTTGGGAGGAACAGGAGAGTGGTTTTTGCTTACATTGAGCAAAAGCTTAAACAACGTTTCAACTCATGGAATAAGAGGCTACTGACCAAGGCTGGTAAGGAGGTTCTTCTGAAGAGTGTTGCACAGGCTATGCCTACATATACTATGAGTATTTATCTGCTCCCGTCTACGTTATGTGTTGCTCTGGAAAGATTGATGAACAGGTATTGGTGGGGCAATGGGGGAAATGATGGTAGCATCCATTGGCTTGCTTGGGATAGAATGTGTAAACCCAAGAAGTATGGTGGAATGGGGTTCAAGCGGCTTCATGAGTTTAACTTGGCATTGTTGGCAAAGCAGTGGCGCCTTCTTTTACTAATCAGGACTCATTAATGGAACGTGTTTTTAAGGCAAGGTATTTTCCTACTACATCTTTTTATGAGGCTGTATTAGGGGGCAACCCCAGTTATGTATGGAGAAGTATTATGGCTAGCCAGGGCTTGTTGAAGTCAGGGTGTAGGCGCAGGATTGGCAACGGTAGGGACACTCGGATCTGGGGCTATCCGTGGCTTCCCGGACCCGCAGGATCCCTTTGTGGATTCTATCCAGGTGGATAATGCACATGACTTGATGGTTTCAGATTTGATAGATGTGACTTCGGGAGTTGAAAACTGATTGTTTGCAGCTGTTGTTTAATTCACCGAGATGCGGGTTTTGATCCGACACGTGCCTGTGAGTACGGAATTTTGCTGATGCTTGGTATTGGGAAGGGGATATAAGGGGGTGTTACTCGGTGAAGGATGGTTATAAGCGACTCACCTTGTTGTCTACACAGCCTTCTCCTGTGTGGTCTAGAGTCTGGAAGTTGCAGGTCCCCCCGAAGTGGAAGGCGTTTTTGTTGAGAGCTCTTTTGAATATCTTGCCCACTCTAGATAATTTGATGATTAGGAGAGCTGTTGATTTAAATTCATTGTCCGTCTTGTGGCTTACATTCTGAAAGTGTTATGCCATATCTTTTGTTCATGTCCATATGCTATTAGCGTTTGGCACATGTCCTCAAATTTCAAATACCTGCTATTGCAACAGGAGTTTTTGTGGAATGGGCAGAAGGGGTGGCTTGGTGATTTTTCGGCTTTCCTCAAAGAGAGGTGCAAAGGCCGTATTTTGTGGTGTTCTTAAATTCCTTATGGACTGCACGCAACTCGGCCCGTGTGGGATGCAGCATTGCCGACCCCTTCCGTGTTGCTTCGCCGTTTGCAAGCGCAGTGTTCCGCCTGGAGTGATGCTGAGTCCACGCCGGGTTGCGGCTTGTGGGGAGTGCCACGCACGGGGACTACACACGCCCCAACAGCTGCGCAAGTCGCCTTCATGTGTTATGTGGATGCAGGTTTCCATGGTCCGCAACGGACCCCCACGTTTGGTTTTGTGGTATATGCTGGTGATTCGTCTTTTGTGGTAGCAGCAAACGGACCGTTGGTTTGTCCGTATGACCCCCTCCTTGCGGAAGCTATGGCCATGTGTGAAGCCCTCTCGTGGCTAAAGGATAATGGGTACTCAGGTGGCTTGATCTACACGGATTCATCATTGTTGGTTTCTAGTCTTGCTTCAGCTAGTTCGTTTCGTAATTACCTTGGTTATACTCTATTAGCGTGTAATCAGTTGTTTAATGCTTTGTCTGGTTCATGTCTTAGTTATGTTAATAGGGAGGCTAATCTGGTAGCACACTCTTTAGCAAAACATTTATCTGCGACAGCAGAACGTTCTCTGTGGCGGGATGTCCCCCCTTCTTTCATTCAGCCCATGATTGGCTAATATAATCTGATCCTTTTGGCTTCAAAAAAAAAAAAAATACATAACAATTCAAAGTTAAGCATCAAATATTATAAATCAAGAACTTTAAAAATTTTTTTTTTAAATGCATAAAAATCATTTTATTTTTATGCAATTAAAAAAAAAATTCATTATAAAAAAAATTAAAAAGAGATATAATTTCATTAGGAGTTAATTCATGGAGGTCCCTTGTCTTTGTTGGCAATTCCAAATTTAGTCTCAGACTATCGTTTTTGCCATTTTACATCCCCAGACTTTCGTTTTTTGGACATTTTGAGTCCTTCTCATAATTTTTTTCTGTTTTTAGTAAGGGTATTTTTGTCTCTTCGTATTTTTCTTTTGTTATTTTTCCAATTTCAACCAGTTTATTTGGTTTTGGACTTTACTAAAAATTGGTTGAAAATATGGTTACTAAAAATCAGAGGTCACCTAAAGTTCTAAACCAATTAAATTGGTTGAAAAATAACAAAAAAAGATATGAAGAGACAAAAATTCCCTTACTAAAAATAGAAAGATCATGAGAAGAACTAAAAATGTCCAAAAAATGATAGTATACGATGTAAAATGGCAAAAACGATAGTCCGGGACTAAATTTGGAATTGCCACCAAAGACAGGGGGTCTAGTGGAATTAACTCTTTCATTAGTTATATTATCTTTATATCTTTATTTTCTACAATTCAAAGATTCATTACCTTCAAATTTATTAATTTATTATATTCACTACATTGTTCATTGTTTTCTTTTTACATTATCTTGTAATTAAATATTAAATATCAAAGTTATAATACAAAATATGTTTATATATATTTATTTACAAACATTTTATACAAATATAATAAATATTAATATTTTGTTCAAAACTTTCACATGATCACCTACGACACACATCGCACAACGTATGAAAACATATATGGAAAAAACTACCACTACCAAATATCAATAAGTGCTTGTAAGATAAAGAGTTAATAGTACAACTAAAATCTCATCATATACACAAACAAGGCAAATCTAAAGCTCCCTACATCATAATCTCATTGCACGATGAATCTATCTATGCTACCACCAGTAACCCAATTGCACATGACACACTACCAAAAAAAAAAAAAAAAAAAAAAAAAAAGGACAAGTACTGAAGATAAAACAATGACAATGCTACCCAAAAGAAAATTAAGAAGAATGAGATAAATTTAAATCAAAAGTAGTTTTTATTTAGACTAGCGTTATTACAAAATTGCAAACATTTATTTTAGTGGCAATAAATCAATCTCTCACATATTATCTTTCATTTATATACTTTAAATTACCGATTTAAATAAACAAATTCAAATTTTATTGAACTATACATGAACTTCTCCGATATAATATTGCATTGATATACTTTGAAATACTTATTTAAAAATATAATTGGGCATTATTTCATTTGCGCAAAGTGCGTAAAAGAACTAGTAATTTAATCCAAAGTAAAATAGAGTATTAATTATGCCAACTTTGATTGGGATGGGGTTCGAACCTAAGATCTTTCTTATTGAAATCAATAAGTAAGTTAACGATGAACTAATAGAAAATAACGGAAAAGATAATATTTAACGGAAAAGTTAACGGATAATCATATTTATTGAGGAATGATCAATTTAAGCCATTCATTTGATAAAAAAAAAATTGACTGCCATTTTTTCTATCCATTATAGGCCTAACTCTCTTGGGGCTCTTATTAGTATATAGAATATAAGCCTAACTTTCTTGGGCTCTTATTAGTATATAAGATAAGATATAGTAGATAGATATACATTTATAATTAAATATATAATTTATATTATTATATTTATAATAAAATTTCGCTTAGTTCAGGTTTCAGCTTCGATATGGATAAATTTTTAACACTTGATATCCAAACCAAATTTAAATTCAAAATATACCAAATTTTAAAATATCAGAACCGATAACTATTTGGATTCACCGAAAATTTAAAATTCAGTTCTGGTTTCGATCATAGTTCGGATAATCAAATTACATCCACCCCTAGCCTCCACCACCACCACCATCATCACTACTGCAACAACTGCCACCACCATCACTATTGCAACCACTGCCACCACACCACCACCATTGTTGCCACCTCCATCATACCACCATCGTAGTCACCGCCACCATCGTCATACCCACCCACCACTACTATTACTACCACTAACACCCAACCACTTTGATTAGTAATCTTTGTTCGTAATTGTGAATTGTAAAACTTTGATTATTTTGATTTGTTATTTTGAATTACATGACTTTGGTTGGTTATTTTGATATCTTACTAGTTATTTTTATATATTTATTATTATTATTATTATTATTATTATTATTATTATTATTATTATTATTATATTATTATTTTATTATTATTATTATTATAGATGTTATATTTTAAACAAAATAATTAAACTGTTTAATTATACAATTCTATTCATTTTTTAAAAAAAAATAAACCAAAAACACCAAGACATATTCTGAAATACAACCAAACACAAAAAATAGAAAGAAAAATAAAATTAAAAACGACTCATTTTTTAAAAAATATTTTTCAAAAAGTTTTTTTCTTGATTTACAAAGAACCTTACTTGATTTCAATAATAAGTATACATACACCCTTCACATTTTCTCCAACTCAAATTTACTTTTGTGTTTGAGCGCAATAATAATTATATATACTCCAACCACGTGTCTCAAGCCCAACTTTATTTTCGACATTTTTGGACGTCGTTATATCCTGGACCGCGGTGCATAATCAATTATGCATCGCGTTTCAAAACGGTGTCGTTTCTGTAATTAAAACGGAGTGATACAATAGTGTGTCTAAATTGATACTGTCTCGCGTATTATTTTTATATTATCAAATGAACCTACAGTTATAATCAAAATGATATTATAGTTGTGGTGAAATGAAACTACAGTAATATATAAAATGAAACTAAATGACATTTCACATATTTGAGTGTATATTGTACAATGAAGCTGTAATTATATTGAAATGATCATGTAGTTGTGTTTTGAATGAACTAAGTGTATATAAAATAAAATTAAATAACATTTTCACATATTTGATGGTATAAATATTGAATGAAAGTATAGTTTTATCAAAAAATGAAACTGTAATTGTGTTGAACTGAATCTGTAGTGTATATAAAAATGAAAATGAAGAACATAGTTATTTTTTACAAATATTCTATTTCTTTTCATTAATAAAAGACATCATGTTTAATATGCGGTACATAATCGCGCGAAAACGATATAGATTTTCCATTTGTTTGTGGAAGCATTATATTGTTGTTTGTGGACCCTGTTGGTCTGTCCTGATTTACAAGTCTAGAGAATTCCAAAGGGCTTGGTGATTATATAGGCTAAAAGAGTGACAGTACATGTCTCCAAAGCCAACACCGCTCCAACCGATTCATCCTCATAAGGATTCTTTGGACAAAAAGCTAAGACAGGAAAGAGCTTAAGATCTAAAAATGACACAATTGCATGTGAACAACCAAACAAAAGAAAAAATAGCATACTCCTCCTGTACAAGTTATATTTTTAGTTGTTCTTAATTACTAATCGTGGCCCAAATCACTTTTTTAGTTTTTATTTATTTTTAATATTTTTGCTTAATTTTAATTAAATTTTTTTATATTTATAGTAATTCCTATAATAATTTCAAAATATATAAAAAAATTATTTTAATATTAAATTAAAAAATAACTTCAGTGAAGAAGTGTGTGTGTGAGAGAGAAACTTACAGGGTCAATTAAGATTATTTATTACTTAATCTTTAAAATATTTAATTTAATATTAATTAGTTAGAAAGTATATTAAAAAACTCTATTAAATATAAAATGTATTTGATTATTTAACCAAGTCAAACCACTAATAATATGTTAAAATAAGCTAAAATTTTACTAATAAATTAACTTATTTACCAAACATGTGCATAATCAATTCAAAGTAAAGGTCACATTTACCTACGCATACAATCAATCAATAATTTACTAATAATTCAACAATGTGATGAAAAGATATATACTCTCTAGAATTGTATAGAAGTAGTCATATATTTAAGAATGGAAATACTCCATGTATTAAAGTATCAAAAAGTTTAATAGATGGAGACCATTGGTACATATAATTAAGACCCATCTTGCTAGATAGAAACCATTCCAGGAAAGTGCTATAAGAAAATATAAAATTTATAACATCAAATCTCACTTTATCGTACATGTCGGTCGTTACTTCCTAATCTAACCCTTGTGTTTTTTTTTTTTTTGTTTTTTTTTAAATAGTGATTTACTCCATTAATTATGTCTAATTAAATTGTAGACTTATGAGTTCATAAATTATTACTCTTACAATATTTTGTTTTTTTAACTTATTACTTCGTCTATAAATTATTACTCTAAATTGTATTTTTTTAATTGTAGACTCAATCCATTTTTTTATTACTCTAATCAACATTACAACAAATTCAACATTCACTTGAAATCATTAATGTGAAAAGTTTATTTTGTTATACTTGGAAAAAATTTACAAATTGACCAATTTGAAATAAGTAGGGTTTGATATAGAGAGAAAATTAACACACTACTTATATTTGAAAAAGGGAAATCGCAAATTTGATTCATCGATTATTATATTCCACATTTTGGAATATGGTTCTTCAATTTCTAAGTATATTGATGAAAAATATTTTTCTTAAGATGAGTAATTGTTGTTCTATTGAGGATTGTTGATAGATATTTGCTTAAGCTTCTTTCAATCACAAAATATTAAAAACTTCTATAGAAATTTAGTCCTAATCACGACTGAAAAATTTTTATTTTCTGGCCACTTAAAAAAATTGTCAAAAAAATGACTTTTTATCAATTTTTCGTCGAAATATTATGGTGGGAAAATAGGTCGGAATTTCCGACTACCTTTACTTAGTGGTTAGAAATATTGACCACAAAGTAAAGGTGGTCGAAAAAAATTTGGCAGTTTAAATTTTTAAACTGAGTTGGGAATTTATGCTAATCTTTTTAGTAGTCGATTTTTTTTGACCACTTTACAAAATTGGATACTATTTCCGATCACCTTGTACGGTGGTCAGAAATAGCGACGAAGATTTTTTCAGATACCAAAAATAGTCGGAGCAAGGACTTTCGACTTGATTTAAGATAACTTTCAGATACTTAGAAATTTTTTGATATCCAACAGTGAATTAGAGTGAACGAACATTATAATAATCATCATGAGTTAGAGCTTGAGTTGTATAAAAATTATTAGATGGAGCCTCGTAGTATCCTTCTTGTGCATGTAATCCTCATAGCCACCATATTGATTAGACCCATAGGATGGGATTACTAGATGGAGTCTCGTAGTATTCAACTCACTCTTTTTTCATTTTCTTAACCTCCCAATTGGGTTCTAATTTACAAAATTTTATAATCACTAATCAATGCCTTCAAATCACCTTAATGATACAAAGGGATCAAATAAGAATATACTTAGATTCCAATTAACACAAAATCATATTGTTTTGATGTCAAATATATACACATAAAAATAGTAAGAAATGACACTCATCATGCATGTACAAAGGTGGCCATCAATTTTTATTCAACTCGTCTTTTGATCTTTCAATTGTTGGTCAAATTTGTTGTGGATCGGAGGACAAATTAACGACTTCAACAAAAATCGAGAGATTACAAATTGTGAATTTTTAAAAGGTGAATTGTGAGCATTTAGTATGTAAATTGTGACCATTTGGACATGGGTCCACAAAATAATTTGCGCCCTTAGACATGTTGGACTCTAATTTTAAAATGCCAAAAAAATTAGTTGAGCCCACTAAATAAGCCTGATAGTTTGGTGGTTTAAGGTTAGGGTTAACAAAAATTACTTATAAAAAATTAGCTTGAAACCAATAAGTGCGACAACCCGATAGGGTTGACCCAAAACCTATAGGGCTAGATGGATTGACATCCTTAATACTAGAATGGCACGTGTGTTTCGCGGAATAGGTCTGCAATGGAATAGCATTCCCAGTAGACATATTCTTTTGTTTGGTAAAACCTCCTATTCTCAGGAATGAACAGTGTTCCTGAGAATGATCTATTCCCCTTGTAAGCGGAATAGAGATTCCTAGCTCCCCTTAGGTATTAGACTATTCCTAAGGTAGCTTATATATTTTATTCTCTATTTTATCCTTGTTTAACTTAAAATTTGTTAGGCTATCTTTCTCTCCATCTTCTCCTCTCTTCCACCATTTGCATCTATAACATCATCTGCTATTTATACCGCTCCCATAGCCGAATCTGAATTAGATTACAAACAAGAATCATCAAAATAATGAGGATCAACTCATCAAACTCAAGCTTACATATAATCAATAAAAAATCAGTTTTGTCAAATCTCAAACAAGTGAATATGTGCCATTTTTGCTGTCTTTAAGATACAAACTAAACATGTAAAACATCATCTTCTGTTTATTCTATTTCATAGCTGAATCTGAACTACCTTACAAACAACAACAAAAAAACAAAAACAAAAACAAAAATCATCAAAATAATGAGGATGAACTCAAGGTTATAATCAATAAAAATTTCATTTAAGATTGTCAAGTTTCAGATACATAAACATAAATATAAGCATCATCTGCTTCATCTGATTATACTACTCCATAACTTAATATGATTTAGCTTTACAGACAAAAAATCCTAAAAGATAATGAGGATGAATGAACTGCACACCTCAGAGACTGGGCGGGATCTGATTTAGCTTAATCTGATCTGCTTATCCTTCATCATCATCCGTTCTCCAGGTTGGCACACCGCAGACCTCGAGGACTCACCGGCAGCTCTCATCAATGGCGTCGTTCTCCGATAGAGTACCTCTGATATTCAATTTGCAACTATACAAATCCTTTAATTTTATCATATTTTTAGTGTTGTTGCTAGGGATTACAATATTGGGAACACTTTAGTCCAAAAAAATTTTAATTTTATTTTAGCATTTCTTTTATTTTGTGGATACCTTTGATTTTTTATTTTTGCAAGGTGTGAAGGTTGAAAATAATCATCTAGAGTCATGAAAAATTAAAATAACTCTCAATACTCACCATCATATCATCAATATTAATGCCAACTACAACATAGATGTACCAATTACTATATATCTTCACTGACCACATTATTCTTAAAATTCTTATTACCCTAATTCTTCTTCAGATAATCTAATGTATGCTCACCAATAGCTATAGATGAGCAACCAAAAAGTAACTTGGATGAGGTTTTTTCTACCTTCATGCATACTTTTAACGACTTCAAGAATTATTGGTGAAGCATCTAAAATTTGAACTCAAGAATGTGTAAATGGCCATTGATGAGCAACTAAAAAGTTACTTAGAGGAGACGAGTCATTGGAAGAAATTTGTGTCAATTTTTTTGCCAATACGTAATTTTTCAATATTAGGCTGGAGATGGTCTAAATCTTTAAATGGATGCGACAATTTGCAGCCTTGAAGGTATAAATCCAAGAACAGAACAATATAAGAAATGGGGATTGATAAACATCAAAACTACTACTGCATCAATTACATCAAATTCTTACCGATAAACCTTAAGATTTACACCACTTCACTGGGCAATAGATCTAATTTAAGAAGAACAAAACGTGAGAACACATTCAGAACAATTGAATAACCAAACCTTCTTCATCTGAATTAATTAAGCCCTCTCCCCGCGAATCCTCCTAGCGAGCTGCATATCCTTTGGGCATAATGGTGACCCTCTTAGCGTGAATAGCACACAGATTGGTGTCCTCGAACAATCCAACAAGGTAAGCCTCAGCCGCCTCTTGAAGCGCCGCAACAGCGCCGCTCTGGAACCTCAGATCGGTCTTGAAGTCCTGAGCAATTTCCCTCACAAGCCTCTGGAACGGAAGCTTTCGGATCAAAAGCTCAGTTGATTTCTGGTACTTCCTGATTCCCTCAGGGCCACCGTCCCCGGCCTGAATCTGTGGGCTTCTTCACTCCGCCGGTCGCCGGAGCAGACTTCCTGGCGGCCTTGGTGGCAGCTGCTTCCGTGGAGCCTTCCCTCCGGTCGATTTGCGAGCAGTCTGCTTTGTACGAGCCATTTCAAAACTGATTGAAAGAAGAAGAGTGATTATAGAGAGAGAGAGATAGAAATTTGGCTCTGAACTGAGAGCGGAGAGTGTTTTATAGGGAATTAAGGGCTGGGCGGGAGGGAAGAGAACATTGAAATTTTCAGAGGTGATTTGAAATTTGGGGATTTTGAAGGTGAGTACGAGCCGTAGATTTAGTGAAAATTTTAATGGTCAGAATTGGGCGTGAAATGGAGAGTCGGATAGTGATCCGCGTGAGGATGCTTAAGCCAATGATGTTACGACGCATCACTTTTACTGTTTTATTTTCGCGCTTGATATGCTCCTGAAATGTGAAAACAGCTGCACAAAATTTTTGGATATATATCGAATAAAAATGGTGTTTTGTTATCTTCTTTGGAGATAGTCTTATATAGTGAATTATCGGAGTATAATTTATATTACAAAATGATTCACTAAAATATGTCTATTTTGGTATAATCCGTTTCATTTTTATTATTAATAGGTTTATTGGTCTTGTTTGGCAAATGAGTTGTTAGTGATTAGCATATTGTATAATTTGTATTAGTAGTTAGCGGATTATGTTAGTTGGTTTAATTAAATATTAATTGTTTATAAAAAAAGCATTAGATAAAATTAATTATTTCGTACTAATTTTAGCTGATAACATGTAAAATGTTTTTAGACGATATAAATTTATTTTACAATAATAAGTTATTAATTATTAATAATTACATATAAATAAAAATAGCTTTTAATAATTATTTTTATACATACAAATAATTTGTTTTTATTTTAGAGTTAATACCTCCAATGTCCTCTGAGTATTAGGGTATTACCATGTGTGGTTCTCTGAGTTTAAAACAACCACGAGATGTCCTCCGAGTTCAAAAAAAT
>VALG01013697.1:0-13153 GCA_009835305.1 Ipomoea purpurea
AGCTGCAGCCATAACCATCCCGGTAAAGTGTCTTGGTTGAATGTAACATTGAAGATCTTAACGTTAGCTTGAAGCAAACCGGCAAGCGCGGGCCCACACGCCATTCCAAGCGCGCTGGCACTGACAAAACCGCAGACGCCTTCATTCGCAGATGAAGAGGAACACAGTCGCTGATATAGCGCCTATTAACCGCCCTTGCAGATCCCAGCCTGAAACTGAGAAATATTACTAACCATTTTCAGTGGTTTTAGTTTCTTGAGTATATTCATCTGGAAAACTCTTACCCCACAAAAGACACGACCAATTAGGAGTATGTATATCGAATTGAAATCATATGCCCAGGGCATATAAGGTGTTCCCCACCAGAAGAACAGTGCTGCTAAAGATAAGAGGCCTCAGGTATGATTTATTTGACCAGGCACTAAAATACACTGAGGAAAACACCTGAGCAACAGCCATGGAGCCTATCACAGCACCACAAACAGTGGCTGCAGCTCCCAGATCATGAGTAATCGTCGGCTGTTGGCACAATAATGTATGTATTCACCATATACAGAAACGTATTCGCCAAGTTCAAAACGAGCGACATGAAGTGATATCGGTCACTGATTGCATGATCCTCTGATACATTTGGCAAATCTTCGGCAAAATCAGTGCATGTTTCCCCAAATATTGCAGAAAATTGGTCGAATTCGTTAGCCTGTCACAAGCTGCTTTAATGTTGTCAATGGTAGGATCCTGCAAAATCAGGATAAAGGGAACAAACATCACAGAACATATTTGGAAAGTTCAGTAAAAAAACCTGTTTTTACTCTAGTAAAGTTACAGAGGGAATTAATGTATAGATATGAGAGGAAACCAGAAGAGGCACAGGGGCTGATCATATATCGAAACATAGCTCCCACGTCGTTCTTGGAGATCCACGAGATTGTGAGATATGGTCCCAACAACTGCTGAAATTCCCTGCAGATATATGACAGAAATCCATGTTAAAACAAAGACCTAAGGAACATTTATCCTGTCTTCAACAGAACAAATGCATATGCACAACAAACAGAAAAACTAGAGTTTAAGGATTGTCTTACCACATGTTTAAAGATCTGTCTTAGCTGGGAATAAGGATGGTTGGCTCGAGTCTTGACATAGTAACTAGTAAACTGTACCCACACCTCTTGTCAAACTTCTTCAAGATCTTGCGCAAGCGATGGCATTCATCTCAACGAAAAACAGAAGCTTTAGGAGATCCCTCCCGACGTCCCGGTATGATTCTTGCAGCTCAGATACATTATTCAAACCATCTGCTTGCTGCAGAAGGGAGTCCTGTTGTTCCCCCAGATTGGATAGCCTGTGTGCTAGTTGACCTTGTTGTTCCAACACAAACAGGACAGTCTTTTCAATCTGAAATTATAATAAACAAACAACACTAATCTATCTAATTAACAACACTAAATATACATTATAACCTGCAGTCTTAATTGCTATATATCCACCATGTTCATCTATATAGATAGCTACCTGCTTGTCCAGAATCCTGGAGAAATCCTTCAGGACAATCACGCGATTTTCATCAGACTCGTTAATCTGCCTCACATATTGCTTCACTTTCTTCTTCATCAACTTGTAGTTTATGTAATACCTGAATAAGGACTCATGATCAGGTCTCTAAGTCTGTATCACAGGTATAACTGAATGATGAAAAATGGATAGAAATAACATATGTTCCTAGGAAATGTTTGTGTTTGATCATCTTAGGTTAGAGCTACATATATACATACCCTTCGCCATTCCAGAATCTGTGTTTCTTTCAACTTTTTCCCAAAGGCAACCATCCTTCTTCAACCAAAACTGCTATCCTGAAAACAAGAAAATTAAACTGACAACATATGTAAGCAGAACTGCAGAATTGAAGCAAGATATTCAATAATAAAAAAAAGGCAAAAATTTGATTCCTTTCTACTTCACATTTTCCAAAAACTAACATAGATATACCACGTGTCCAGATTGTCTACATTAAAGAAAACCGTTCAGATACCCATGCATTATTTCAGTACTCTGATACTAAACAATGGTAGGTATAGTAGTAGAATATTCAAGAACCCATTTTTCCCCTTCAATTCAACACTTGCTATATATAGTTTAATGACGAAAGGGTAGGACTCCTTTGGACTATGCGTACGTAGTAGTGACAGTGCGACACGCCACAAACCATGGTCCATGGACTATCGAGATCAAGGTGCGTACGTAGTATAGGGTTTTATTTGGTACGAGGATCTCCGGCGTAAATACGAGGATGTGTCGCATGAACATCGGGATTAGTTTTCGGTGTACCACCACGTCACACATACCCTATCTCCATTATGATATGTTAACTGCAATACCAATATCCCCATCATGCATGTTTGTTCCGTGATGTTTGCGCCCTATGTTTCATGCACTAATTAACATGCACATATTTGAAGTTACCAAAATGATTAAATATTTATTTAGAATATCACGTAACGCTATATATTTTTGCCCTTATTAATATATATAAACGAATTGAAATTCTTATGTGTTTGGCGACTAAAACATGTCACGTGAAATCCACAGTCATTATCCGAATGTGTGCATTCTAACTAGCTCAAATCAAGAAGCAGGTCAATAATTTAAATAATTTTCGTTACCAAATCAACAATATAACCAACTTGGTTAAGATTGTTCCTTTCAAATATTTTGTTTAAAGCAATAAAATGATAACATGTTTTTGTTTTTATGAATCAATTAGGGCAAGTCATCGATCGTGTCACTAAAAGCTAAAGAATGATTACTCTTTGAAAGATGTCTTAGCTCTATCAAAAAAAGCTGAAGCAACTATTTTAGAGTAGGAATGGAATGAATTATATAAATGTTGAAAGTAAAGTTGAGTTGTCATTTCACCAAATCCGGCAAATGCAACACATTACACTGCACATATAATAGCTTTTTGTTTTTAGTTTATATTTTTTGTATGGTGATTACTTTTTACTTAACGGGAAAGTTTCGTCGCTGCTACTCATTGTTAGATGTGAATGTTAGGTGAAGCCTATTATTGACCCTTGAGAATTTAGTTAAAAAAATAAAGATCTTACATGACGAGCTGCTTAATTAACTGAAGGGTGGATATTAAACCCTAATTGAAAATTGAATTTGTAAATTCAAGGTTACAAGCTAATTGCTCCATCAGCTCAGCAGGGCCAAAGCTCATTAGTCATTACTCATGGTGGTTATTTATTTTGTGGCCCACTGCTGGGATGATTTTTGGCAATTAAAGTAAAATGATATATATGCTGGTTTGGATAGCGACGTCCATAGGACCATAGCTAGACAAAAACAAATATGCATGACACGTGGATCCACGGTATATTATATTCCACTCATGATATCCACACGTCTATCTTTTGGATTGGGAAAGACACAAAATCTAACCCAACTTTCTATAGTGCCCGACAGTTATGAACATTAATATGTAAATTGTGGAATATTCTATATATAAATTATGAACATTAATATATAATTTGTGTATTTTTTAACTTGAGTCCACATAATAATTTACCCTACAGCCAGGCTATAGCGCTTATGAATTCGATCACCTCGCATGTAATGTTTATAACCAATAATAAATATTAAAAGTAATGTGAATATAATATATATATATATATATATATATATAATATATATATATATAATATATATATATATATATATAGTATATATATATATATATATCATAAACGGGCAACCCCAAAAGACCAAACCGATTAAAACATGAATGCATGCATGTAGAGTAGTACGTAAAGAAAGTTTGAGTTGTTACGTACAAGTACTGCAGCAGAAGATGGATTTGGATGAGTTACGTTGCAGCCACCCTGTAATTAGGAGCTGTGAAAGAAGAGCGAGCTTGCAAGCTGCCACTGGAGTACATACATGGACAATATAATGGACGTATATATATAACATGTGCATGGACTACTATTATTCAAACTTAAAATATTATATAATATGTTTTTATTTTCTGTCAATTCATAAAATTGATAATTAATAAATGTAGTGGGAAGGGGGAAAATGGGTTGTTTTCAAAAGGTCCTTTTAAGCTATCAAGGGCCAACATATATCATCCAAGTGAAAAACAATTAATTACAAGCTAATTAAACATCCTACACCTTGGGTAGTTAGTAAACATGTTACTAATGCAACTCTAAGCTAGATTGTCAATCGTGTGTCATATTGCAGAATTTTGGATCAAGTTTTTTTCTTGAGGTAAGAGTTAAATTCTGTTGGTACGATCTGAATCAAATCTGGATTAGTCTTATACTCGATGTGTCATGTTAAAGAGCTCATGAGAGCCAAACTTGTCATTTTTTTAAAAAAAATCAGATGAGAGGGGGACACCCAACGCAACTAGATGGCATTCACCACTCTTTGTTGAGAGACCCGTCTTATCGACGAGGCTCCAATCCGGTCTAGGGTCAAACTTTTCATAGTGGTGGTAATACCAGATACTGTATGGAAAATAAAAAATTACAAGCTATAAATATAATAGTTGTTACATTGGCTTGGCCAATGCTATTTTATTCAGAAGCTAATAAGGTCCCAATTAAAAATTATAATTGAAGAGAATTGAGTGGTTGTTTTTATTTTAACTAGACATGGTTGAGAATAAAGTTTAGAAGTTGGGGTGATTGGAAGGATGAGGTGATACTATGAGCAAGACACATCAATTAATTATATTCAAACAAGCTGAGGTGGTGGTCCATTCTTAACAAGCTAGATCGATAGGAGTAGATTCTACTGAATATACTCCCCGACCCACATATATATTCCTCTTTCTTCGTCTCTACATGTATGCATGCCAACAGACAATAATAATATAATAATCAAATCAAACTCCATATCTGATTATCTGATCTGTACCAATAAAATTAAAATTTAAAAAAATGAAAAGCATATATATATGTGATCTGTTTTGTTTGAAAGGTTTTGATGTTTTATACATGGCTTTCTCCACTCTTCCAAATGTTCCCACCTATCTACAGCAACCTTAATAAATTAATTGCCTCCTTCATCCAATAATACTTACTAAGATAATGGTTTTTAAAGGTTAATTGGAGCATGGAATGATGTTAGTTAGTTTGACAAACATGTTTTGTCTTCACTACTGAGTACTGACACGTACTAGGCTTTTCCTAAGCTAGACAATGGTTACAAACTCACTAAACAATGACCATTATATATGTTCACTAATTTCTTGTTGATAAACTTTAAGTTCCGTTTGGTAATTTGTTCAAATTTAACCAAAATCAAATCAAGTTTTGAATAAACTATGGGTTTCAACTTTCAAATATTGCTAAGTGAACTTCTTGTTTTCTAGAGATGGATAAACATACGTTTTATGGGCCGTGATTACCAAACAAAACTTCAGCATACTGACCCAATAGGGCTTTGTAAAATTCTACTCTTATAAATGTTTGGATCATATTTATTCATTTTCCCCATCTTTTATCAAATTAAACAAATTACAATTTTATTTCTAATAAATATATATTCTTTCTTTGATTTACAAGAAAGTTCAAAGTTTATCTAAAAGTATACTATGAGTGACCATAATCCACACATTACTGTCGCTGGGTTGAACCTTAGTCTTTTCTTCCAAATCCGTTGAGCTAAGCACGTGTGGGTACCAAAAATCTTTAGAAACAAAAATTGTAGTAGTTTTTTTTTTTTTTTTTTAAAGGTTATAAAGAAGTGAATGCAGAAGCTAGTAATATTATATTCACAAAGAAAAAGAAATTAAATATAGCAATATGATAGCTACTGATCTGCAGGCAATCTATGACATGGTTGCAGCTTGCAGGCCGGAATCACTGCATACCTAGCACTCAAAATATAACCGGACTGACAATATTCCTCAGACAGTGAAACCTATCTAGTACATACAAAAACAAAGATTCTAAACAGTAGTGCATGTAAAGAAGGTTTAGGAAATTAATAACTAACTAATTAACTGCTGCTCATAATAACTTCATCAGTAACTTCCTAGATTTCTTGAAACTAGTAATCTTGATAACAAGACCTGGGAAAACATCATCGAAATCGTTGATCTGAGTATTCTCTTCAAGGATGAAAGGGTCGTTGCACTTGTCGCTGATGGTCTGCAGCGTTTCCCCTTCCTTAACTACGTAGATTTCGTCGCACGCCGCATTATTATTATCGTTCTTGTCGTCGCTGTTGCCGCTTATGTAGCTCCCGGAAGCCAGCGTTTCTCCGGCGACACAACTCAACGTTACTGTGATGATAATGATCAGGAAAAGCAGCAAAGAAGAAGAAGAAAAAGGTTTGGACATGGCGGAAGAGGGTGAAGCTATGGTTACGTTTGTGTGGAGATGGAGAATTGAAGAAAGAAAGCTATGGTACGGTTTATTATATAAGTGGAGTGAAGGGCGGGCGGGGAGATTTTCATGGGAAGTGGAGGTGATGGGTTGAGGGAGGTTACGTTGTGGTACTATGTAGTGGTATACGTTTTAGGAAGGTGGTTTCTTCATCTTTTCTGATTTCTTTTTCTTGAGAAAATTCATAAAGGAGACAGGGTTTAATTGTTGACCAAGGTTTACATACATTAGACTTTCCAAAAAATCAACGCTACAACATGGGATTTGAATTCCTCCTAGGTTGCTCATTCTTTTGGCGGCGGCTTTACTCGTCAAATACAACAATTCAATGTGCGAATGAATTGAAAGAGATGGATGGATGGATAAGGGAATATAACATAATTTTTGCACATAATTAAAACAAGAATGTCAATAAACAATTCTGGGAAAAAACGAATTTAAAATAATGCATGTGATTAGTTTTTTGAAATTGTATCAGTTTATGTGTTTTGTGCAACACATTTTGTATGAACAATATAACACTAAAATTTTGAGACAAATTAAGTATTAAGTAAGGTTTTGAACTGAAATTAAAATTGAAAACTCACAAAATTAAAGAATCCATCAATTAACTAACTGCATGCTTCTGCAACCGTAGCAAAACCTTCTTAACATCTTTTCCTTTTCCTTTGGAGAGCTTGAAGTAGTCATGTTCCAGTAATTGTTGTGTAGTTGGTCTCTTCTTTGGATCTTTACGAAGACATTCCTTGATTATTTCTCCAAGTGGATCGGAAACCTCCCGCCGCCGCCGCTGCCGGCCGGATTCCGACCACAAAGTGGCTTCATTCTGTAAACATATTTTCTTGATGATTTGGGAACAATAATGACGTCGTTGTTGATGAATTCCTGCAGTCCGTGGTGAGTTTCAACAGGAATCTCCCGAAAAGAAGCTCCAAGATTAGCAATCCAAACGACCAGATGTCGGCCGCCGTCGCGTACGCCGGCAGGCTATTCTCCGGTTCCGTCTGCACTCCCGCCACGGCCCCGTTACCTCCTCGCACGTCAACGAACGGAACGCCAACTTCACCGTCGTCGTCTCCTCGTCCATGTATATGCAACCGGCGCAGACATTCCCATGCACGTTGCCGCCGCCGCCGACGCGGTGGATGCAATCCAAACCCTCCAAGATTTCCCGAGAACAAAAGCGACCACTGGCTCCGGCAACCCGTTCCTAAATTCCGACGACATCATCATCATGGACCTCAGCGAAACTCTCGATACCAAAGGCATGACTACCCAGAGGTTGCGGGTCTGTCGTCCCCCCCCGCCGTGAAGGAAACGTGCGGCGCCACTAGATTCTTGTGGACGCAGCGCCTCGCCAGGGCATATTCTTTCATAAGCTCATAAACGCAGTCGAGTTTGTGCGTGTTAAACGACCAAAACCTGAAGCGGAGCCTCCAATTTAGGCGACGCCATTGATGAATACGTCACTTTCAGCATGAGCCGCGTTTTGCGTCGAACGGAGAGTCTCCCACCGGAGTATATCTGTCTTCTTTCGCGAGAAAACTCCATAGCTTCAACTTGAGTTGAAAAACACTGCTTTCTTTAATTTGCTTGCAAATCCGATGGCTTCAGTCTCGATCCTCTGGTTTATTAGTTATAGTATTAGGTTAATTAGATTTCTAATTAGTTATAGTCTTAGGTTAATTAGATTTCTATTAGTTATAGGATTAGGCTAATTAGATTTCTTCTCAAACTAGAATGCTAATTGTATCAGTGTTTCTGTTGAATATATAATTTTGATTTCTTCTCAAACTGGGATATGCATGAATTGATGGATTTGATGCCTAATAATAATAATAATAAATAATAATAATAATAATAATATATTATTATTATTATTATTATATTATTATTATTATTAGCCCAACGTCCAATTAGCAGGTAACCTGAAAGGGTACAAATGTATTTTCGCAACACGGGAAACGCAAAAAACACAAATAGTGAAATTACTACTATGGCGAAGGCGCGGAGGCTATCTGGTAATTAACTACCAACTAGATTCTGATAACTGTCATGCCGCTTCTCCTGCGATCCCTCCCGCCACTCCTTCCATTTCCCCTTTCAAAACCCAAACCCTTCACCTCCGGCGCCGGCGCATAATACCGGAATTCCGAAGGCCACAACTTTAAGATACGAGCAATCTCGAAACCGAAACCGAATCCGAATCCGAAGGCGAGCAAACAAGAGGATGATTACCATGCACACTCAAAGCGCTCAACTCGAAAGGGCGATTTCCGGCGGAAATCACTCGGGCCAGGTGAGCAATAATTCAAACTCTGGATGGCGGGTGTGGGGGTTCTTTTGTTATCTCACAGGGGCATTTTGTCGAACAATGTATGGCTATCATTGATTCAACCGACGTTTCTCATTTGAACTGTTAATTGCAGCATTATATGCTGGATTCTTCGGTAAACGAGCTGCTTGTTGCGGCTGCAGAGGTGAAGGAAAGGAGATGTTGTGCTTGAGATTGGACCTGGCACCGGTTCCCTCACCAATGCTCTTGTTAACTCTGGTGCCACTGTTCTGGCAGTTGAAAAGGTCCATTTTCTAAAAACGCTTTCTTTAGTTGGTTTCCTCTAGCAATTTGCTTTTATGTGGTTTTTGAGTGACGAGCGAAACTCATAGCACTACTCGAGAGGTGTGCTTGTGGTCCTACGCCATTAATAGGGAATCGCAAAGTGGGTAAATCAATTTCTTTTCCCTAGGTTGGCTGCAGTTGACGCTCAAATCAAGAATGCTAATAGGCCAGCTTCCGCTTGAGAGTTTTGAAATTGTATCCTTGTGGTTACTAAAGCTAAAAGTTTGAGCCAACTTGGCCTACTTTTATTGGTTTCAATGTGTAGGATCGTATATGGCTGACTTGTGAGGGAGAGGTTTTCGCAGTCTATGGTTGTTGTAAAGGGTAATAGTTTTACTTGCTTTTTTGTTTCTGGTGGGCGTTTGTTTAATGAATTGAAAGCATTTTCTTATACTCTTTACTCAGATATGAATATTGATTACATTTTCATTCATAAAGTCTAAAAGTGAAGGACCTGCTATTTTCTGTTGAACCTATAGGTCGTGGAAGAGGATTTTACAAGATGTAATATACGCCGCATATATCCTCAGCTTTGGAACCTGCAACAGATTCCTTACATGGTCAATCACAATTTGCAAAGGTGTGAACTATCATTGTGTGTTCTGAATTCCCCCTATTTGGGCTGCCCTTTCATAGTTTGTGTACAGCGATTTATGAATTTACACATTTTTTCAAAAAGATCCACACTCTTAACTGTTTTGCAGGTAGTCGCTAATAACCATTTAACATTAGTACAGATGTGGTTAAACAACTTCTTCCAATGGGGGACATCTTCACAGAAATTGTTCTTTTACTCCAGGTCTGCATGGGTACTCCCTTGCAATTTTTTAATATTCATTAACTGCATTCTAATATTGCTTGACAGTGCTTTCATCACAAATAAAAGTTGCGATGCTAAGGTTCTCCCAGTCCCTATTCTCAATTCTAACAACAACAATAATTGTAATCTTTGATATGCTTGCTGATGGTGATCTTTGATTGAACATTTTCAGGAGGAAACAGCCTTGCGCATGGTGGATGCATCCTTAAGATCATCTGAGTATCGGCCTATTAATGTTTTCATCAACTTTTATTCAGGTAATTTGCAGAAAAATAACCTCAGATCCTCCCAATTGCTGAAGAAAGAATTGAGCTGGAGGATCCGAGGAAAAGTTATCTGTGTAGTATGAAGTCTGTTTAAGACACAGCCCTTTTCATGTTGGCATATGGCTGATAGTTAGCAGTTTTGCCACAAGAAAAGTTAACATCTTTTTGAAATGCTTTTCTGGGTTTTAATATCTTGATGATTCATATGCTTTTCTTTGAAGTCTTATTGTATCTTTATTCTCTTTACAGATCCTGAATACAAATTTAAGGTTCCAAGGACATCCTTTTTCCCCCAGCCCAAAGTAAGTCATTTATTTATTTTTCCCATTTAGAGCTATTTACATCTGTCTACAAATTTTCTGTACAATCAGGGAAGCTCGAGAGCAATGTCCTGCAAACTGTGATGACAATATTGGACATTTAAATTATCAAACACTTGAATAGTTGAACGTTAACTCTGCAGATATTTAATTGAATACAGACCACTAGCAACCTGTGAGGTGCCATACTCTCTAGCAGAAAATTGCTGCCATGTAACATAACCATGCACTTGCTTTGGAATTTATCATAATTTGTTTGTGATCACTCTGAAGATATATGGACAATTTTACAAAATATATACCGTGCATGGATGGCGTATGATTTATATAGTTGTTTTGCCAGAGCTGAGCTGGTCAATGTTTTTGAGCTTCTGCAGGTTGATGCAGCGGTTGTTTCCTTCAGGCTAAAGCAAGCTGCAAATTATCCTCCAGTGTCTTCCAGCAAGAGCTTTCTTCTCAATGGTTCATACTGCTCACCAAATCCTAAATTTTCAGTTATATGCAGAATTATGTATGTTTGAGTTTTAATAACTGTGACTAAAACTTGGAGTTTGATGACAAGTCTTTCTACTGTGTTAGGTTAACTCTGCCTTCAATGGAAAAGTAAGATGTTGCGAAACTCACTCAAGCACATCTGCCTTTCCCCATGAGATAGAAGAAGCTCTTGGTAGTCTTGGTCTTCCACCTACTGTAAGTATTACTCCATCATTGTATGCTTTACTTCTGCTTTCTGCTAGATGAAAAAAACTTAAAATTAGCTCTTTTGTATTTCAAAATCTGATGTTCTTGTGTTCCTTGTGCAGTCAAGACCTGAAGAGCTTGCATTAGCAGACTTTGTAAGGCTGCATAACCTGATTGTGAAAGAGTAGAACTCCAAGGATATCCCAAATGGCAGATAAAGAGCTTGCCAGTTTCAGCCATGGTAGACAATGCACAGTAGTTTCAGATGCTGTCCAGAATCCAAAATATATGCAAAACCAGACAGAGTTACCAGGTTTGGATTGCTGGTCTTTGAATTGATCTTTGTAAAATTGGTTTAGGTTCCCAGAAAGTTGTCTATTAGGTTGTATTTTCTCAGTTTCTGCCTTGCTGTTATACTATGGATTATTGAGAGTCAGGCCATTAAACTAAATTTCCAAAAGAATATATGTGTATTAATCTCAAATTCATAAAACAGTACAAAGAGCTCTGAGATGATCCATTCTTTAAGCATGGAACTGATATATAAGATCTAAAGATCTCAGCTTGGTACCAATAGGATCAAACTCCGCCGCGGAACCACCCGAGCAACCTCGCTCTCATAGCTCTGTTGCAGCTCCGCCGCGGCGGCGGGTGAGAGTGGCCTTTTGGGCTCTTGTTCTGGATGAAACAATCCCTCATGCGCTCCTCAACAGCATCAACACAGACCTTGGAATTATGTTCTTCTCCCTCCAACTGCATCGGCTCGGTTTCGTTCTCGCCGCCGCTCACGGCCGGGTGCTGCGGCGGCGGGTTGTTTTGCGGTTGGGAGAGGAAGAGGGAGAGGTGGTGGTGTGCGGAGTGGAGGGTGGAGTGGAGTCGGAGGATTTGGGAAGGATCAGTGGTGGTTGGGAGCTGCTTCGCTGTTAGGGTTGCTTGCTCTAGAACTGTGATTAGCTCCGCCACTGATCCTCCGTCTACCACCATCTCCATCTCTCTCGCCGCAGTGAATCTTGGTTGGTGATTATACGCGTCTTGGAATCTCAACACTAAATTCACCAAACGCTTACAATACAAGTACGGAGTATTATGGGGATCTTCGATTCAGTTTTAACATCTTTCTTTTCGTAGGTACCCGTTATTCTACAAAGTAGCTGTAAAACTCTAAGAATCCAGTTTTTACATCCTCTCGTATAGATTTTGAGTGGGTTAAATCATATAACTTTTGAGATTTGACTTCAATCTAAGAGTAACAACCTCTAAGGGAAAGAATAAATGATGCATTTTTTATAGCAGCAATACAAAAGGCTGTGTACTATTTTCATATGACTTTACAAAGGGAAGTGTTTGGTGTTGACTATAACTTTAGCATCCGGAGATAGTCATCTATTATGGACATGGCAGATGAGCGGTAGCCAGAACCAAACATGTTATAGTGATTCAAGTAATGATACAACATGTACACATCCCTCCTTTCCTCGAAACCCGCCTGCTTCGGCATCACCTTAAAATCCACAAAGGAACAAGTACGATGAAGATTCAGATGTGAACAAACTAAACCTTTCAGAAAGCGGGAGGGTACCTCGAAGTAGCCTTTGTAGAAAGCAGCTCCAAATCCAGCACACCCACGACATTCCAAACTCCGCCTCATTATGTCCATCTAAAAGACAAAAGAATTAGTCGAGGGCGGGTGGAATTTGGATTAGTCTCACAACAGTGGAGGACCGTGTTGAGCATATAGCCATTAACGTGCAATCTAACTATCAGCTTAAGCTTTTAGTTGAGATGGAGCACATGCTTCAATTGACCCAAGGCAAAAGTAGAGTTCCAGGGAGCCGGGCAAAATGGCATTGAACTTATGAACCGAGGACACTTACAATAACATGCTGGGTCGAGAATCACAGGTTCCCCGTTCTTGTCATAAGTGATATTGCCGCTCCATAAATCTCCATGCAATAAGCATGGTTCTAGTACCACATTCTGAAATAGAAGTCCGAGATTCTTTGCCAGCTTTTGTCCTTGAAAGTGATAAAATCCAGATAAAT
>VALG01013701.1:8770-21155 GCA_009835305.1 Ipomoea purpurea
TTTTTAGCACTATTGACTCTATTGCAATATACTATTTGTCCATGCATGTATAACTTTCTTAGCTCCCGAGATGCCATATTTCAGGGTGTGGCAATTATTTCTTGTGATCTTAGTGGTGTATTCGGCATGGTCATCCCCTTTCGAGCTAGCATTTAGAAAGGTGGCAACTGGGTCTCTTCAGCCGTTGACTTGGTGGTGGATGCTTTCTTTGGCATTGATATTATCCTCACTTTCTTTGTGGCTTACTTGGACAAATCTACCTATTTGCTTGTGGATGATCATAAGAAAATTTGCTTTGAGTATCACACCTTCACTTCTCAATCTTACATTTTGATCCCACATTTACCATAACTTTGATAGATCATGAAAGATATATTTCGTGTTGGTTGAAGGTATGTTACACATCTTGGTTTCCCAATGGATATAGCTTCAACTATTCCCTTCCAAACCATATACCAAGTAATCACCGGCAAAGCGCACCGTGGTGCTGTGTTCGGCTTTCTCAACTTGCTCCGACTATGGCGGCTCCGCCGTGTCAGTGCCTTCTTCTCCGACTTGAGAAGGACACTCGTATCAGCTACTTTTGGACAAGGACCTTCAAGCTAATATGCGTATGTGCATTTTTTTTGTAGTGATTCCTGTTCGAGTATGCAGCACTTATAGAGCCTAACTCTACTCGGGAGATGACCCGGCCGACTTTATTTTGATCATATGTAATGTTTTGATCCATCGCAGGTGATTTATTCGTGGTCCACTCGGCCCGGGTGCTTCTACTTCTGGCTTGCAACTCACTACCATGATTCAGACAGGACATGGATAGGATCTAAGGTTCCAGATTTTAAGGATAGAAGTTTATGGCTTGGTTACACATTACTCTACCTACTGGTCCATTGTCACTCTAGCTACAGTGGCTATGGAGATCTATACGCAGTGAATACTGGAGAGAAGCTCTTCACCATCTTCTACATGCTCTTCAACATTGGCCTCACAGCTTACTTGATTGGAACCATGACTAATCTCATTGTCCACAGTGCAGTGAGAACTTTCACCATGGTATTTATAAGTGCATACTTCAATTTGGTATCAAGTCTGATCTATGCGAAAGGTTATAATAATAATAATGGTTGGTTTTGGTGTGCAGAGAGATGCGATCAATAATACGCTGCGATACGCGAGGAAGAACCGACTTGCAGAAGGGCTGAAAGAGCAAATGCTTGCTTCATGTGACTGAAATTTAAGACAGCTGAGTTGCAGCAACAAGTCTGGAAGATCTGCCCAAGCTATAAGATCTGCCATTGCTCAGCACCTGTTTTTGTTCCACTCTTGAAAAACACTTACCTCTTCAAGGGTGTCTCTGAGGACTTCATCCTTCAGTTGGTAACATCTTTCTTTCCTTTTTTTGAGTGACGAGGAACCGTAGTCATTATCTGAGGGAGTGCACTGGTAAACCTCACCTTATAATCCCAGTCTGCAAACAGCCACAAAAAGATAAACCAGCCTTAGGTTACCCATAGCTGATCAACTCAAACTAAGAAGGTTTAATAGGCTGCTCCGATCCCACTAGAAGTAACCCTGTGGTCACTAAGCCAATTACCAGTCCTGACCAACTTGGCTAGATCAGAGTTGCCCTTAGAAATCGATTTCTTGATCTCCAAACTAGAGATGTTAACAAAATATGGTTGTTGACTGTGTTTCTTTATATATGGTTATTACACAGGTATGTGAACTAAAAGCAGAATACTTTCCACCCAAAGTTGACATCATTATCCAGAATGAAATACCAACAGATTTCTATGTCATTGTATCTGGTGAAGTGGTTAGTATTATTGCTGCAATTAATCTTCTCCTTTCTTTCTGCATCGTAGTAAACAACCTTAGCTTTTACAACTGCAGGATGTTTTAGCATACATAAATGGGACAGAACAGGTTAGTAGTTACAATACAATAATAACTAGAACTGAAACAATTGAACTGCAAAAGTGAGCCTGATATGATCTTCTTCTTCCATTGATTATGTAAACAGTTCTTGTCGAAACTGGGATCTTACACAAATGGCTGGGGAAGTGGGTGTGATCTTTATATCCCACAGCCATTCACAGTGAGAAGCAGGAGGCTTTCTCAGGTCATCCGTATCAGCCATCACCATTTCAAGCAATTGCTGCAGCCCCTTACTGAAGATGGCAACAAAATTCTTTCCAATTTTTCTCAGGTAAACTTTGACAGATTAAATTTTCTTTTAGCATATTCACAATTCACCATCCTGACAGAGTTTTATGCATTCTCAAGCATTTGAAGGGACTGAAAAAGGAGGAATTGATGAGATACAATATTGTAAAAGATTTGCTGGGCGACCCGAACGAAAATGAGGTAATTAAAATGTTCACCTGTACAGCCATTATCAAGTGACAATTAATGTTAATCATCTGACACAAAACAACTACAGTAAGGATAGCTTTTCTTCTAAGATGATGTTTTGTCTCTGATCTGCAGGTTAGTGCAGAAGGTGATGGACAAGGAAGCAATGAAGGACAAACCAACAAGAAAACAGTAATTAAGCTCAGAGCTAGCCATGATATATAGATGGAGAAGTTCCAATTTGATGTCTTCTATGTTGTAACATTAATCTTCTTGATAACTTGCAGGAAACCACACAACATTTGCTCAATAGGAACGTTCCCGACACGAGTGATAATACATGGGCATCGTCCAAATGATGATGAACTACAAGATGAAAGTAGAGGCAAGCTGATTTCAACCTTCCCTAATTCCATTGAAGAGCTTTTTGGAGTATTGCAGGTACAAATTCCTATCCTTATTTTCAGAAGAAAAAGATGATTTAATAATGCAATGAAGCATTATAATATTATATAATATATATATATAACTATATATATATATATATAATATATATATATATACTATATATATATATATGCAAGTGTTAATCCTAATCTTTGTGTTGAATGCAGAGAACAGGTTTGAGAAGAGAGGAGTAAAGTTTTATGGGTAATGGCTCTGAGGTGGAAGATATTTGGTGCTATTCGTGAAAATGATCATTTGTATATTTGTTGACTACATTTACAGTTTGCAAAACCCATCTTACAATATTACCAGTTTCAGCATCAAATCTCGGCACGAGCTTAGCTTAATGGTTCATAGACAGCATTTGAAAGAAGAAAATTCAGCATTACATCACCACATGAATTAGAGTCCAAGCGAATATAAGAAATATGTTCATGGTGACGTATAAAGTACAAAAATGGAACAACAATTTGAAAAATATAAGGAAATGAATATATGTTAATGTAAATATACAAGTTTGACTCCAGCTAGAGTGCCTTGTTGGTCTTTTAGTATGAGTCGATCAATTATGAGCACTTAAATTTGTCTCCTTGTTATCTTTTGTTGGCTAGGAGTTATAATGCAGAATTTACGTAGTGTACATGTGAGATCTAAATATGATCTAACTATACAGAGAATAATATACGAGAAACTTAACTCGTAGTAACGGAAGTAGTGCTACTGTAGATCTCCAGCCATGGTTGATATCGTGTTTGTATTCTGCAGAATAGGGTTAGCCGTTTTGTCTCATGCTTAACTCAGAACCCTAGATGGTAGTACTGGTATTTTCTAAGCAGCATGAGTACCATAATGAATCATATATCTTGTATCCCATCAATACAAGCTTTATATAGGCACATTGGTGGAATAAGACTTAAACCTAAATGTCAAGTCCAACCAATTACTTAATGGGCCTAGTCCACTTGCACCACATAAGTAAGACCCATAATATATAATATATATTATACGGGAAAGTCTTACCGTACATCCTCAGGTAATGACTGCGATGAGAGTGGAACAGTTAATTTCATTGATACCAAGAAATAGAACATAAAAATATAGACTTAAGAGAAGACTATAACATAGGCTAAAGCTAATCCTCTCAGTAAAGTCACAAAACACATTATATAACTATGTGAAAAGTATATTAAAAATATATGTCTAACACTCCCCCTCAACACAAGGTGAAGTGGGGACACCACCATTGAAGGCTTGGTGCGCAAGTTCCCAAACCGGGATGTCGGAACGGTTTTGGTGAAGATATCCGCCAGCTGATTCTTTAGTGGAAACAAAGACCTGCAAGAGTCCTGCAGAAACATTGTCCAGGACAAAGTGATAATCAACCCTCCACTAATGTTTCGGTCGAGCATGGAAAACAGGATTGGCACAGAGATATGTCGACTTCCAAGATTGGTCTCTCACCACAATGTGGGAGCTGTCGATGGAGCCTAGGCCGAGCTCATTTAAAGCAACGAAACAACCCAAGTAATCTGTAATGCATCAGCCAACCCTTTGTACTACAGCCTCAATCGACGAACGCGCAACGGGGGGGGGGAGAGGGGGGGGGGGGGGGAGTGTTCCTGCTTTACGGGAACCCAGGGATAACGATTGGACCCTAAGAACCACGACATATCCATAGTAACTTCTGTCGACTGGACCACCCAATCAGCCCAATCAGAATCAGAGTACGTGACTCGGAGGTCCGGGATGCAGAAAAGTCTGAGACCATAATCCAAAGTACCAACAAACAAGTTAGCGTACACACGCTAAGAAGCCCCATGTTCTTCTGTAGGCGAGTGCATAAACTGACATAGACGCTTCACATGAATATGATAGATCCGGACCGAGTGTGGGTGAACGATTTGCAAGGCACCAGAAGTCCGTCGATACCATTGAAGTCGATTGTCAAATGTTCTGTAGACTGACTAACCGGTTTGAGAAAAAGAAGCGGGAGTTCGCAGAGCTTACCAGTCGGATCCATAACCCGGCCCGCCTGTATAATGTCATAGCATATACGACTGTGAAAGAACTAGTCTTCAGGTGATGCAGTGGTTTCATTGCCCAGAGAGTGAGGGGTGCCGAGATCCGAATATTTGAATGCCGATGCGAGTTTACTGAGTAAATGTGTTACTAGTGAGGGATGCATTCCGAGCATATTATATCATTCCATGTATAACAAGCAGAAAGAACTCGTGGAGTCCCTGCGGAGTAAGTGAAAAGGGAACACATCCGTCTTCGAGCAATGACCTGTGGGCAGAGTTAAAATCATGCAAACGCTTGAAACAGGCCCTCGGGGCTTAACTATCACCCCATAGAAAGCGTTGTAAGATGCACACTAGTCGGGCTATCTGGGTCTCATACCTGGCGGGTATGCCGCTATAGCCTTCTCGCTAGATGCCCCCCCATTAAGAAAAGGAATTTGGACATCTAACGACGGTAGTGTCCACTTAATGAGATATGCAAAGACATAGTATCCCGGACCGTAGTGGGCTTGACCACAAGGACTGAAAGATCTCGAAAAAATCTTCCCTGCAACCTATTAAACCCCTTGGCTACTATCGGGCTTTTTGGCGCTGCTAATCAGAACCATCGGCCTTACCGCTTTGTGCGGAAACCACTTGCAGCCACAATATTCATGTTAGGGGAAGCCGGACTAACTGCCAGGTGTTGTTATGCAGAGGTGCATTGAACTCCCTGGGTCCATAAGCGTCACCGCATTGGCGGATGTCCCCTCTGCCTGAGAGTAGCAGTCGGATCATCAGTTGCTGCATGAGGGCATGTAATTGTTCCCCCCGGGTCCCTGAGTCATGCGCCGAAGCCGCATAGTGGTGTGCCGCTCTTTGGTGAGTCTGAACCGCCTGCCCCGTTATCTCGGTTGTCCGCCCTAACGTGGCATGTTTGGTGCGCCACTGGGATGGTGGGAGCAGGGCTGGCGTGCTGGACTAGATTGTGGCCACAGGAACAGGAAGCTTCAGGTACCAACAGTCCGGTTGTTCCCTGTTCATCGAGTCCGGCTTCCGGAATTAACTGCAAAGGGAAAACAGTTGTGTCAAAGCGAACATGACGACAGGTTGTAGGTTTTTCCCAGTGTTTAAGTCTTGAGAGCGGTAACCACCTTAAAGGGGGTGGGATAACTAAGAAGACGCAATAGGACTCGACCGGTACTCTATTTTGTGACGGTTATATGGCCGATAGTATGGAAAAGACAAAGACACACGAACACCCGTAAATATGTATAGGTGGGTGGTTGCTTTATATAGGCGGAAAAAGGGTGTATCAGAACTGTAGTGAGGATTGACGGAAGTCTTATTAATTAGGGAAGTTGCAAGTTTCCCAAGGCATTGGTCCAATAGCGCTGTGGACAGACACCTGGGCCATTAAAGCCAGACAGTCTCGACAAATGTTTCGATTTCCGGCGTTCAACACGGCCATCTTTGCTCGTGTTTACGCAATGACTGTCTGTGTACATACCACAAAGTAGTGACAACTTATGTAATATTTGGTATCCCCCCCCCCCAGATCAGACTGAATGGATTGATAGAACGTGAAAACGATACGTTCTGCCATCAGCTAAACAACAATCGAAAACTTTTATATATTATTATAATATATATCGGTTTTTAATCGTAGGGATAAAACCAACAATAGCGGGGTATATATCGTCTACGAACAGTACAAATAGCGTGAGCCATCGCAGAACGACAGGCGCGGAACCCCCAGATATCAGTTAACTAAATCTAAAAACTGCGACAAGAATTAATGAACTTCTAAAGGAAACCGGGATGATTTCCAAGTTTTGAAAGAGATACCATAATTTTGTCACGACAATTATTGTGGGTTACAACTGGGCAATCCCGTAAGACACGACTAAGGCTTTGATTATGTGAGTGACCAGAAGACGCTGGTGCCCATACAAGCTGACGAGGGCACGAGCCGAGCAACCAAAACTGGACTTGCGGAAACCGACAACGAATACCAAGCCCCGAGCTGGACTTTAAGCATACCGCCATGTGTGATGCAGTATTTCACAAGAAAAAAAGTGGGGTGAAACTCAAATACAATTAAATATCCCTTTCGTAAATTTGTTAACAGAATAATAAATGAATAAGAGAGTCAGGAACATGTAAGGACACTCGATAATTTTAAAGATTTAGAACCCGATGGAATTACTGCATGACAACAACGGATTTTCCAAACCGCGCCATTGCCCACTCTTAACACATCATCGTCCGTGATAATCTTCGAATTGCCGCAAGTAGCCCCGGAATCAGGATGTGGCATGGGTTGTTGCCCCCGTTGTCGGTAGCATGCCATGGCGAAGTCTGAGCCTGCCATCACCCGCAAACCGCCATAATAAGCACTGGCGACGGAGGGCAGGCTCCGGTAGCGACGATAGCAGTAAGGCTTTGCCGAGTGGCCTTGCGCACCGGCAGATTGGCCACGAACAGGACCGCGACCACCACCCAGTCTACAGCTGCCCGGCAACCTGCCTAATGCCAACGGCCTGCCTCCACTAGCGCAGCCTCCGCACAAGAAAAAAAAAAAGCGCTGGTCCCATCAAGCTTGCTACAACATTTTGGAATACACCCAGTTTTCTTCATTTTTTAAATATCCCATCATCTTGTGGTGGAGTTGGTGGATTTTCTCGTCAGAACTCTCATGTACTCTCATCCTTTGAGACGTTGGTATGATTTGGGTCAACTTTTTTCATCGTCAAATCCAAGCTTAAATCCTCTCGGAAAATCTTCGCCACTACTAGCATGTGGACTATTGATTTTATCTTGCCCTCAGGTCGTTGAACTAGCAGAAGGCCTCCTTTCCTGCGTTTGGCCCTGGGAAAGAACGGGGGTACTTACCTAGGACTCATCTCTCATGGGCCTATTGGGTACCATGCCCATCAGGTCAGTTGTGAAACTAGCGAAGTTCTCTTATTTTCAAGTAGTTTCAGTTTTTGTATTTGTATCCCATCGAAGCTATAACAACTAACATGTTCTATTCCGTTTTCATATTTTTATCAAATCCACATGGATACCTACCCTTATAGCTCAGTGGTAGAGCGTCAGTCTTGTAAACTGAAGGTCTGTAGTTTCCAATCTGCATGGGGGCACAATGTGTTTGTTTAGTTATTATCATTCAGAAAATCCATCACTATTCTATCCATTTAGACTTGTAAAGTTTTTAACATATTAACAAACAGTTTTAATATCGTTAAATACAAAATCATTTCGGTCTTTTAATTGTGATTTTTTTTTTTTTAAAATGAACATAAAATAATAACAGGTTACTAACTTTGATAAAAATACCAACAAGGTAAGACTCCAGTGGCAATGAGCTCCTCTTTGTGGGGGAGAATTTCGGGATAACCAGAGTTCAACTCCCAAAGTGGACGATTCCCTCTGGGGCCAGCTTAGTGCCTCTCGAGCGAACCGGGTGGACCTGGACCGTTAAACGGATGAGAAAGACTGGCCACCATTGTGGTTTACAATAAAAAAAAAAAACAGACAAAACTATGGTCCTGTCACAAGAATACTATGACCAAATATGGAGTCACAAGATACTATTCGACAAATATGAATGTTCAGATAAAAGAAATTGTCACTTATAAATCATATGAAAAATAAAATTAACACCAACCCACTAACTCCCTAATTTAAACTAATTAAAAAAAAAAAAGTTGCCGGCTTCTTCATGCCCTTCAAGAGGAAGAAAGCGTTATCATACATCTTTGCCTTCCCATAAGCTTTAACCATGACATTATACTCCAACACTGTATTCCGAGCATATCCCTCCTACTAAAGAACACATCCCCTGGTTCAGCCCAAACCTGATTTAATTTGCATAACCATCCATGATGGAAGCATAAGTCTTTGATGACAGCCCACCAATGAATTGACGGAGCATTATGTTGTGCAACCGTGTGCACCATGTAAGGTGCACACATAATTGGATCCATAATTTTTATACTGTAGATTCATAATTTCTATAGTATAGATTCATAATTTCTAAATTGTATAGTTATCAAATTATGAACATATAGTCCAGTGATTTGTGAATACAGAGTTCAACAATTAGAAATATGAACATTAAAAATTAGGAACATAGAGTTTTGTAATTATGAATATAGAGTTCATTAATTATGAATCTATAGTCAATGACGGATCCAGTTTGGGGTAGCTGCCCCCACTCCCCCACCCCACCCCTCCCCTATACATACATACATACATACATACATACATACATACATACATACATACATACATATATATATATATATATATATATATAGTGAAAGGTTCTCGTGCGGCTGAATGCTTCCCGTGCGGTTGATTAATGTTGCGTGAGATTTGTACTCAATGTGCGTGAGGTTTTGCTTAATGTGCCTGAGATTTGTACTAAATGTGCGTGAATGTGTAAATGCAGGAGAAAATATGGATGTCAGCTTCTTCCCCATCCCCAGTAGCTATTGCCCCCTCCCTAATGATGATGATGCAGAGGTGAGCTATGGTGGTTAAGAATTATGGGAATAATATAACAGAAATCCACATGTCACTTAGCTGGTGTGCAAATTTTACTGTGCGTGCGTCATCTATATAAACATTCAACTGCAGTGAAGGTAGCCGATAATCCAGAATCCATGGCCAAATTGAAGGAAGAAGTAACAAGAAGTGGCGTTAATGTGCGTGGTTTTCTGTTCTGCTTTCCTTCTGAGCTCGTAATTCTGAACACTTACGCACATAAAGAATGAAATCTCACGCATATTAAGACAATACTCAGGCATGTATATATATTATATAGTATATTATATTATAATAGTATATATATTATATAGTATATTATATATATATATATATATAATATAATATATATTATACTGAGATTTGGTTTCCTTATGAGGTCATGTGCTTCCCATGGCATCAGTGCGGCATACACCATTAGGTATGCATAAATGGCACCATACAGTGTTTCGAAAATACACCCAGGAATGAAATGCCAAAAAAATAACACCACAACAAAAAAAAAAAATTACAACCACACATAAATGATGTATTTACAAACACTTTGTGGTGCCATTTATGCATACTAATGGTGTATGCCGCCACTGACCGACAATAAAGACCTGACCTCACAGAACCGACCCTCACACACACAACACACCACACACCACACACACACACACACAACACCACAACAGATATATATATATAATATATATAAATATATATATATATCATATATATACAAATATTATATAGTATATATATATACATATAGTATATGATATATATATTATATATATTAGGGGGTTGCATTCACTTGTAAAACTACCTTAAAATACAGAACGTGCGGACAAAAAAGTAACCTTAGATTGCTAAGATGAACGGATTAATGCATTCCTTCAATGGGACATGGAATTACGTAACTTCTACTTAGGAAAACTACCATAAATAACCAAACTATTAAAGAATTACATAAATATCACAAAGATCCTGACGTCCAACTTAAAAAATTCAACGACCTCGGATGAATTCCAACACTGTTTGTATTTTAAAGACTGTTTGTATCTGAATAGAATCGATATGTATATATATAATATATATATAACTATAGTGTAAGTATATATATTATATATGATAATATATGTATGTATGGTATGTATCATTGAAATATTATATAAAATCTATATTTATGTTTAAAATATTAATAGGTTGAATGTTTAGTTGGTTGACTTTTAAATTTTTGTTATAAAGCTGTATTTCATGGGCTTCGAAACCTCATTAGCAATTGTTAATTTATCTAATTAGATGTATTTTCATATTTTTCTCATAAATATATTGTAAATTTAAATGTATTTTGTATTATTTAATTTATTATGGTTTTTTTGATATTTGTTATTGACATTTTTAACACCATTTAATATTCGCCCACACTCAGATGGATTTTAGATCTGCCACTGCTATATGATAGAAATTATGAATCCAATTCTGGTGTGCACCATTGCTGGTACACGGTTGCACAGCTATTTTCCTGAATTTGACATTTTTCAAGGACGCATGATGGGCAGTCAGTTATATTAATCCTCCAGCTGATATACAATCCCATAAAAACTGGAAGAAAGCGTTCATCAATACGCATTACCACCCACCCATAAGAAGTTATAAACTTAATTGCTATAGTGTATTTATTCTAATGTTGTTGTTGTTGGGTTATTGTACTTTGCTTATAGTTTGAAGGTGCAGACCTCTCCTCCCCACCCAATCTATTATGTTAAAATTATTTTTATGTTTTATTATTAATTATTTTGAACATTTTATTATACTGATTGTGTCCAGTTGTGCACATTTTAACATTGATTTTAATATATTTGTTAGCTGTTAGTTTTCTTATGGTTTATTGCATAATTATATTTTGGTTCTCACGCTTGTTTTGATGTTTTATAAGTTCGGGTGTTTGTTAGTGTTTTTGAACCATTTTAGGTCAAAGTTATGAGCAAGGGGAATGTTCTAAGACAAAATTTTGGGGTCAAAAGTGGACCGAAGGACATAATTTCAGAGTTAGATCTTTGGAGACAATGACAGGGTAGAAATCCAAGCTTGGAAGCAAGAAGAAAGACTAGGGAGATTCGAGAGATATCCGTCTGTTCATTTTTTACTTTTTTGATAATTTGTATTTTCTGTTATTGAGATATTTGTATGTTAATTTAGTCATGCTTGGCTAAATTCTTTAGAGATTCTTGGGGTAAAAGTGTTTATGGAATTATGTCTTGACTCTCAGTTCTTAATTATATTATTGAGAGAATGGCATCTTCTGGTCCCTGAGTTATACCCAAGTTCCAACTCAGTCACTGAGTTATGATCGTATTTCATTCTCAGTCCCTCAGCTATGAAACAAAGTGGACGCATTTCGTCCCCAGACCGTTTAAAACCAGGTTGCAAAAATCCCGCCTAGGGCACCGAGTAATGCGCCTAGGCGCTAGGCGCCCCTAAGCCGTGGCGATTTTCCCCCCCTAGGCTCCCGCCTAGGAGACCGCCGCCTAGGCGCCCGCCTGCGCCTAATTCGGCCGCCTAGCGCCTAACTCGGCCGATTACGCCGAGTTTACTCGTCAATTTCTGTCGAGTTAGCCGAGTTAACCCGCCGACTTGACCTTGCTAATTTTTTTTCATTTATATATATATAATTTTTTTTTAAAACCATAGTTTTGATGTTATGACTTATGAATTTATCATTAATTCATTTATTTGGATGTGTATTTGAATAAATGTTGAAAACAACCTCATTAAAATTGTCAAACTGCAAGTCTACCACTGTTTTTTTGGCGCCCGCCTAGCGCCGCCTAGATTCCGCCTAGACCGCTTAGCGCTAGGGCTGCCCCGGGCCGCCCGACTAGCGCCTAGCGCCTACAGTGCAATCATGCGTTAAAACTGATGAAAAATTTAAAAAATAATTTAAAATTTGAGGGTAAAAGTAGGAAATATCACATTTATTCTTTCTTATATCAAAACCACTTTCACAACATTATTCTCACTTCTTAGCTTACTTATTTCAA
>VALG01013702.1:0-24107 GCA_009835305.1 Ipomoea purpurea
GACTCTCGGAGCCGACATGCTTACTCTCAGGCTGTTGGTGACGCATCCGCGAGTTGGCGTCGAGCGCCATGCGATGCTGAATTCAATGCTCTCCTTGCCAAAAACCAGGACTTGGACTCTTTGGTCCGCTACACTCCAGGTTATGCAATGTTTGTTGGGGCTTGCAAGCTGGGGTGTTTTCGGGGGGTGAAACGGAAGCTTGATGGGTCTATGAACGCGTTATTAAGGCTCCGTCTGTCTGGCCAAAAGGTTTCAACCAGCGGTGTGGTAAGATTCTTTGAGACTTTCAGTCCGGTTTAGTTTAAAGCCAACCACGGGGTTCGTTTTACTTCTGTTCACTTGCTCACTTCCCCGTGCGTTGGTCCATTCGTTCAGCTGGATGTTCACAACGCCTTTTCTGAATGCCGTATTGGGCCGGAGGACAGCTGTATAGGCCGTCAGCCGCGCCGGTTTATGGATAAGTCTGCTTCCTGATTATGTTTTGCATTCCTACAGCGGTCCTTGTTATTTGGGCCCTTGAAGCAGGGCTCCTCGTGCCTGCGTTTCATCGATTTGCATGCCTTCTTATCTCTGTTGCTTTGTTCCATCCAAACTGACGGTTTCGTTATTTATATTATTCTTTGTCAGTGGCTTGTGCCAGCTTTACTGTTCCCGTGATTATGTTGGATGACATTCTTAGTCATGGGCGATCGCGACTCGAGCCGTGTGACGGGCTTGGTGGCTCAGCTTTGGCCGCGTACATTCAAGCATTTCGGGGACATGGGACCCCCCGTCTTATCTTTCTTTGCATTGGGAGGGACCGTGTCACTATACTGCATGCGCTATTCTCTGGTCTCAACGCGTTACGTTATACAGGATTATTCTTAGACGGTTCCAGGGCATTTGGCTTGACTGTAAACCGCGTTTCTACGCCTATTTCGGTGCGCCCGGTCTTGATGATGGATGATTCCTACTTCCGGGGTTTGCTGATCTACTCACTTACCGTAGCATTGCGGGTGCGCCTTCAATACCTAACAGTAGACTAGGGGGCCCGCATTGTCTTATGCCAGCTTAAACAGCTTGTCAAAACGCCATGCAGTCGCCACCACTACTGACTGCGGCGTTATGAAACGTGTTTTGCCGGTACGTGAAAGGCACTCTTTGCGTTATGGTCTACGTATTTCGCAAGCTGAGTCTCTTGCACTTGCCATGCCCGGTTCTCGGCATTCGCGAGTTGGGCCAGTAATCCGCGATGACCGGAAGTCAGTCTACGGAGTGGTTTTGCAGTATTTCTTGGCGCGTCAAATTTAATTGCTATGGGTCTTGTCGGAAGCCAGGCGACTAGTGGCGCGGTTCCTCTTACTGAGGCCGTGAATATAAGCCACTGGCGGGATGTTGCCAGCGGGAGGTCACCGTGGGTTAGTTTCTTGTTTGCGCGAAATTGGCCTTTCCTCCAGACTCTGCGGCGGGGTTATGGTGGTGAAATCTGGGGGCAACATACCTCTGGTGCTAATCCGGTTTTTCATGCACGGACAAAAGCATGTTGCAAATTGAATTTTATCACTGTTGTTTCGAGACAAGGTTGCAAGAAGCGAGTTGCCCAGGTTCATTTTATTCCACCAAGGACCAATAGCCTGATATCTTCACCAAGGCCTCTTGCATCTGCTCGGTTTTCATTGCTTCGGCGGACAAGCTCAATATTATCGAAGCTCCACCTTGGAGCTTTGGAGGGGGCAGTGTTAGGACTCTAGTATTAGTAGTCTAGTAGAACTCTTTATACTTGTCTTCTATCTCTTCTATATTATATTGTACAGACTATTATTCGTTTCAGTTAATCAATTCGTTTCAGTTAATCAATACAATCCTCATCTTAATGACTTGATGAATTTATTGCTATTATTATTTTTTCAATGCTATTATTATTTTTTCAATGCTTCTGACTCTATTATTATTGTTATTATTATTATTATTTTAAAATAATAATTATGCAACTTAGATCATTTTCATTTAGTTGATTTTCAACAATTTTTAAATTAACTTTGTTTAAGTGGAAGGAGAGAATGAGGAGGGGGCAAAGCAGAAAAGAACGGACCCGTCCTTCTGCCAAAATTAGGGTTTTATTCAAAAAAATGGGCTGGAGACCTACTGAAATTAAACTACCTTTTTATTGCTTTGCGCTGCCAAAAACCCTGCTGCGTTGCATTCCACGCGGCCAGCCCGAGGAGGGTTTTTTTTTTTTAATTTTCATTTTTCCTTATTTTTGTTTTTGCTGTTTTTCTCCATTTTTCCTCCCCCTCCCATTTTTCTCTTTCCTATTTCACAAGGGTAAAAACTTCCTAAAAACCTCAATTATGAGCATGGCCTAGCAGCATGCTTAACCATTAGTTTATTTTGTGAAGTTTTTACATGTTTTTTAAGAAATGCTATCCCGTTTTGGGTTCATGGAATTAGTCTGAATGACATAGCATTTCCCACAATCGTTATGGCACTGGACCCGTGTCCCAGCTTTTGCAAGCTGGGACACGGGTAACAGTGCTAACCGCACTGTTAACTTTTTTTTTTTTTTTTTTTTTTTTTTTTTTTTTTTTTAATTTCAGGATTGTTTCGTTATAGGAGTATATTATTCATAATTTTTTACTATATGTTAATAATTATACATTCAATAACTCCATAACTGACACTTCATAACTCTGTAAAAACTGTACATTCATAACTCCATAACTGTTACATTTCATAACTTTCATAACTTTACATTCATAACTCTTCATATAATTGTACATTCATAATTATTCGGGAAGCTCTGCCGGTTCACAATTTTAGAGCTCTATGTTCATAATTTTTATCACCTTATTGTTCATAATTGTAGTTCATAATGTCAAAGGCCTATCTTGCTTCATATTTCGATCAATACCTGTACATTCACTAACCTCTATAATTGTACATTCATAACTCCATTTTAACTGTAATTCATAACTTCCATAACTGCTTCACATTCATAACTCCAATACTGTACATTTCCACTAATTTCGAAGTCTATATTCACAATTTTTAAAGCCTTCAATGGCTCATAATTTTATCACTATAAATGATTTCATAATTGGTAAAGTTTCATAATGGCTTAGGAACTTTGTTGTTCCATTTTTAATCTTCATAATGCATAACTTACATTCCATAACGCCATAACTGGCTAATTCATAACGGCATTAACTGCTACATTCATAATCCAAAAAAAAATAACGCCGTTAACACCGTTAACGGCAAAACACGGCCGCGATTTTTTTTTTTTTAAACTAAATGCCACGCGTTTTTTTTTTTTAAAAACGACGTCGGTTTTGGGGAGGCCCGTGTCCACAATTCATTGGTGGACACGGGTCCAGTGGCCATAATTTTGCTTTTTGCAATTTTTCCCAGTAAATAGGCCCCTATTTCCTTTGTTTGGACAAACCTTTATATTTACCAGTATCAATATTTCTTGTAATAGCCTTATTTATCTTCAAAATAGATAATAACTATTATTAGGCGGCGCCTGGTATTAACCTATTCCTGAGCCACTCAGGAATTAGATTTTTTTTATTATTCCTAGTTTACCCCTTTTGTTTAACCTAAGCATTATTACGCTATCTTTTTCTCGTCTTCTCTGTCTTTGTGATTCCTTCCGCCATCTGCATCAAATGGAGTTGTCAAACAAATATTATATAATATTATATTTTATATATTATAAAATATCTCAGTTAATTTTCCGACGCCTGCAGCCAGAATTTGGGAGCTTTTGCAATCGGCCATTCCAAACTTTATTTTCAAGAAATTATATATGTAAACCGCTGCGTCATCGACGAAGCTTCGGATGGAATTGTTCCAATGCTATGTGTGTTCAATGACACTGCAAGATATGTTGACCAGGGAGGTGGCAAAAGAAAAGGTATGCAATTGGATTTTACTGCAGAATTGTAAATTGTGGTCATGCATCCTACTCGTCGAAATTCCACGCACCGTTGCAGAGAATTGGACGCGCGAATCGCCATTTTTCGTTTCGATGAGAAATTCTTCATTCAAAGTAGTGGGCTCTTATTTGATACTAGTATTTGACTAAAATTTCGGGTTTTTTGTTTTTTGTTTTTTTTTGTTGTCATAGTTCTGATGATTTGGTGGAAAGAAAAATAATAACAAAACAGGTAACATACAACAACAACAACAATAAAAAATAATAATAAATAATAATAATATAATAATAATAATAATAATAACTAATAATAATTATAATTATTGATGGATAATGGACCAACGAACGACCCGGAGAGACGACCCCGAGAAAGCCCCTCGGCCAGTCAACGTGGGCTTGGCGACAATCGCCCAAGCACGCTTGGGCCGAGCCGCCACGGGTGGGCTCGTAACCCGAGCCCACCACCTGACTACGCACTGCCGGGCGTCCATGGTGGACCTCGCAGCCGCCCTGCGCGGAGTCGCCTGACGTCGGCTAGGCCGAGCCCGCAGCTCGGCCATGCCGAGTTGGGGGGGGATGCGACGCTAGGCCGAGCTCGGCACTGGCCGTCGAGTCGGTCTCCTTTGAAGCGCGTCCCAGGCGGACGCAAAGTGGCCGTCCAACTAAACCCCGATTCTAGGGGTGCGGTTCGGGGATTTGGAGATGGTATAAAGATCCCTCTTTCGCCTACAACAGGGACCTATCCTTACTACATATTACACACCACAACTGATTCCCTGAATGCTATCTCCTAGCATTATTGTCCTATTTAAGTATTGTAATACTTATATGTGCGGCATCAACTACAATATACGGTCCCGCGCCTAACGTCCTGCGACTTATTATCATCTTGTGCTAATATCTATTTCGTACGTATATTATCCGGTTTAATAATCCGGGATAGCCCGGGGAATTACATCCATCATTGGTGTCTTGTTGAGAGCGTTTACCAGCCTCAAGCGATTCTACATCCAGCGGTCTATCGACAGCTACCATCGAGGTCATCTAACCTCCCGCCACATACGGCGGTTCGCGGCATCGCGCTCGTCGCAAACGGGAACGCCCCGAACCCCCCAACGGCACCCCAGCATCAAACCGGCTACCTCCACGGTCGGAAGGAGAATAGGGCCACCAACCACCAACAGCACCGGAGCGGAGCCAAACACCGCCACCACACCTGCCATCCGCCCAGCTCGCCACTTCATCCGGAGGGTGGAGTCTCAAAACGCCCACATGTACGCTGGTGCGTTGCGGCAGGCTGCGCAGATGTCCAGGCGACCTTGGCTCCCCCAGCTAGGCCTGCACCAGACATCATCCCACCTCCCCTCCAACCTCTCCCTTTGGGGGAATCCCGGCCCAAGAAAAAGCCAAGAGAGCCAAAAGGGAAGAATGGGCGACGCCAAGCCGGGCTCGAAGAATCCAGGACTCGCCAGGCCCAAAAGGACACCCAGCAGGGCTAACGAAGGACGGCCAGCCGATGCCAACCAGGCACGAGGATCGGTCCGAGCCCCAGCCTAAGGAGAGACCGGTCAAAGCAGCGTGAGGGAGCCTTCAGAGCAGTCAAGGCAAGGAGCCATTGAGCATTCAAAAGCCGGCTCCGTCCGCCGGTTACGAGCAGAGAACCGTTGGCAGAGCTGAACGTCGCCAACGGCTCGCACAGAAATGTAATCTTTAAGTCGGCATCTGAGCCTTTAAAGACGTAAGGAGGAGCACTAAAAGGGCTCCTCCACACTTGTAAGAGGCAGATTCAGAACCCGGAGAGGAAAGAAAGCACATTGAGCATCATACTTCACTAAAAATAGACTTTTGTGAAAGGATGCTCCTCCAGCTACAAGGTGTGTTGGACCTCCTTGGCCCGAAAACCCAAAAACCATCACTGGCGCCGTCTGTGGGGACGAAACAAGGTCGCGGGCCTTCCTGGAAGCAAAGCGACGAGAATCACGAGAAGGAGTCCTGTCGCGAGGCAATGGAAAGACTCTTACCATGACAGAACCAAGAGAATTTGAGCCAACGCAAGGGCTAGAGCGCCAAGAGATCAGTTGAATCAAGAAGCCCCGAGCCGGAAAGACGCAACACCGCCACGAACACCTCAGATAAATCCACAGCCGCGCGTACCGCACCCGGATCAACTACACGCAATTGGACCGCTTTGCGAGCGAGTCGGGAAACGGAGCAATCGCTCTCGGATACCGCAACAAGCCCCCGCGCCGCGAGCCGACAATCGACAATACACCCGCCGGGCGGAGTCAACCCTCCAGATCGTCATTCTCGCTAGGCCCTGCTGTCGAGGCGACGTCGCGAAGAACCGGCTTGACGAAGAAACCTCGCACTCGGTAGAAACTCAACGGACGACAGATGCGCACGTGAGCGTAACCGTCGGGGAAAGCCGGACGTGGCTCGCGCGTGGCAGCCGCCACGGACCGTGACCAACCGCTGAGTCCGAGGATGGCGAAAGCGCGAATCAACAGAAACCACACCCAAAGAGAGAGTCAAATGGAACCTAGCCCAAGAGTAAGAAATTGAAAGACAGGAGAAAGAAGAACCAAGCCCCGCCAGCGCCTGCTAACCGCGTTACCCTTCTCCGCCCGGATCATGGCTTTAAGATACCGGCAATTTAAGTTCCCGGAACAGCCACGTCGACGGGCAGCGACCGCGAGAACACTACTGAGCTACAGAGCAAATCAAGTCCTTAGGGGTACGGGACCCCGGTCATGTCCGGCTTCTACGCACGTTAAAGGGGGTCGCGAAGAAGGCTCGATGGACAGCCCGGTCATTCACAGCTTGAGGAGCCGCAGACCGCTTCATGAGCACTACCTCGCTAACTCAAGCCACAGAAGACCTGACTCACTTGGCGACATCCATCGATGAGCGAGTCTTAAAAGCCTATCTACTTGCGCTGCAAAAAGAGATCCACGAGTAGACGAATGAGGACCAACGCGCTCACGCTTCTTCCATTGAATCTTGCGTCCGGCAGCTGATCGACGACCTAAGAAACCCCGGCGCAGTAGCGAACTATCCAGATGGCCAACAGGAGGGCCAATACGAACAGGGCATGAAGCACAAACGACAACGCGGGTCGGTGTCTCTAATGGAAAAGGAGCGGCCGAGACGAGAGAGAGAACTTCAGGACGTGGCTCGCGACCTGAGGTCAGCGCCGACCGTACGACCGCCCCTTCGTCCACAACTATCGACCGGCCCAGAGAGCCGGTCCACGCAGTACAAAGCAGTCCTCCGCCCCGCCCTCCACCGGTCGACGACCGTCGTGACAAGTGAGACGCTGTAAGAACTTCTAAATATTGTCGTATCATAAATCTTAACACTCACAGCACGAAGAAGCTCTACTAAAGAAGTCATGGAGGGGATATCCAGCAAGGGACTCCGCCCTAACCACTGGAAGCGGAGGTCGACCAGTTGAGGAGACGGGGGGCTTTCCGCGACGCAGAAAATACGAGCAAGCACGTCACGGCTTCCGAAGAGGAGGAAGCCCAATGGCGCTAGAACAGTCATTAACATGATAGTACGCAAGGCCAGAGCAGCGTCCGCAAACGACCCGAAAAGCTAGGCGGCAACTATATTCTCGGAACATCTAGCCGAGGAGAGCTCCAAAAGATATGCAGGAACCATCGTGTTCACCGATAAGACCTGCCAGCCGGGGAAACCCGCATCGAGACGCGTGGTCATACGCCATGGACATCAACGGTGTACGTCGTCGCGGATCCTGGTTCACACCGGAAGTAATGTCAACCGTACTTAACAGGAGACCTTTACCAAGAGGGTTCGAACCCGAGAACACTCAAGACCAGTGACCCCTCTCGCCGGCTTCACCGGGGACTCGGTGAGGCGGAAGGCCATCACTCTTCCCGTGGAGATTGGCAGCTATCCGGACGTACAAAAGTGAGCATGAAGTTTATCGTGGTGATCTAGCCTGCTCGCACAACGCATACTCGGCCGCCCGGTTGAAGACCTCGGAGCCTGCTCGATCGAACATCTGCTGAAATTTCGCACGCCAAACGGAATAGGAACGGTGCGTTGTGACCGCAGGTCGCCCGCGACTGCTATCTACAAGCATGTAGAGGAATGGGCAAGCTGGAATGCAGTCCATGAATCACCGAAGGCCCCCTAAGGAAAACAAAACCTCGCCCCGAGCCTGCGTCGAGCCAGAGGAAATCAAGATTCACCCACGCAGCGAAGCAGGCGGGTTCGAATTGGAGTCGGGCTCGAGAAATTAAAGGGGAAGCATCGGAAAGTGCTCCAGGAACACCGGTGGTTTTCGCCTGGGCCCGGAAGACATGCCCGGTGTCGACCGATCGAATATATCACACCAACTCGCCGTGGACCCCGAGCATGACCGACGTACAGAAGAAGCGATACCTGGCCAACGACCGAAGAGAATTTTGAAAGAAGAAGTCAGCACGCTACTAGCAGTCGGGCACGTCCGCGAGGTTAATACCCGGAGTGGTTGGCAAATGCGGTCCTTGTACCCAAGCCCCGGCGTGGCGAATGTGCGTGGACTACACCGACCTTATAAGCCTGCCCGAAAGACCCGTTTCCCTTACCGCGGATCGATCAACTGGTCGACGAGACGGCGGGGTCGGCACTGCTAAGCTTCATGGACGCCTTTAGGGGGTACCACCAGATATTCATGCACCCGGCGGACGAGGAGAAAACCGCATTTCTGACACCGGACGGAGTTTATTGTTACCGGGTCATGCCCTTCGGGCTTAAGAACGCCGGGGCCACGTATACCCGAATGGTGGCCCAGTTATTCCAGCACCTGCTTGGAAAGTCGATGGCCGCGTACGTCGATGATATGCTCGTCAAGATCCGAGAAGAGGGCAAGCACGCAGAGGACTTGGCCGACTGCTTCAAGGTGATGATAAAGTACAACCTTCGGCTGAACCCTAAGAAATGCGCGTTCACCGTGCAAGGTGGCAAATTCCTGGGCTAAATGGTCACCAAGCGGGGTATCGAGCCTAATCCGGAGAAGGTACAGGCCATCATCGACATGCAGCCTCCTACCACCATCAAGGACTTATAACGGTTGACTGGCCGATTGGCCGCCCTTAGCCGCTTCCCTAAGCAAAGCGGCGGACAAGACCGTGCCTTTCTTCGAGGCCATGAAGAAGAAAGAAGGATTCGCCTGAGCACCCGAATGCCAACAATCGTTTGAAGAATTGAAACAATATCTTTCGACACCCCCGGTATTGTCTACTCCCCAGGCGGGCGAGCCCTTATTCCTGTACCTGGCCGCTCTGTCAAAGCGGTGAGTTCGGTATTGGTTCGAGAAGAAGGAACGGGTCCAGCATCCGGTGTATTACGTAAGCCGCTCGTTGAAGGCTGCCGAGTCACGGTACACCGCCTTGGAAAAGATTATGTACGCGCTGGTAGTCACTGTGCGCAAATTGGCACCTTACTTCCAAGCCCACACCGTCCGGGTACTGACAGACCAACCGCTCGGAAGCATTTTACGAAACCATTTCGTCATCCGGCCGCCTTGAAAAATGGGCCGTAGAGCTGACCCAGTATGGGATTGAGTACCAACCCCGGCCTTCCATAAGAGGGTCAAGCCTTGGCCGACTTCTTGGTCGAATGCACGACGCGTCCGCTTGGAGGCAGCGGGCGCCAGGGCGACCCGAAGTCGATTCGTTTCCCTTTAAGAGGTGAACGACCCATGGAGAGTTGGTGAATGAGATGGAGAAAAGGAGAGGCCATTTATAGGTATCAGGTCAGGCCGAGAAGATTCGAACGGTCCCGTGACATCCGGGAGATAGCGGGTAATCTGGGCTATTTATGAGTCATTCAAAGCGGGGATTCGGTGAGCAAGACAAACAGACGGTTAATTCTTTTCCAAACCCAGGCTAGTGGACCGAGTATGGAAAAGTGAGGGACTAGTTGATGGAGTGAGAACCCCGGCCCAAGGAAGGTGGGCCCAGAGAGGAAAGTCCAGATGAGGAAGATGGGCTGACACGGAGCAGGCTTGGAGAACGCGTGGCCCGAATCCAGGAGTCGGCCCAGGCCTGGGATAGGGGCCCAGTCCAGGGCTACTAAAGGCGGCCCAGTCTGAGCGTGGGCCAGATATGAGAAGTTGATCCGAGCCCGAACTCAGGGAAGGACTCGGTTTAGAGAGCCGTTGGGGGCATTAAAGAAGTCAATTTTATGAGAGTCGTTAGGGAATTAAAGGCCAGACTCGGTCCGCCGGTTACGAGTTAGAAGAGCCGTTGGCCGGCTCCATAACGCCACCCAATGGCTCGATACATTAAACAGTCTTGAAGTCGGCCATTACGGGCCTTTAAGTCAGTAGGGGATGAGCCGCTATAAAAAGGGCTCCTCCACTCTTGTAAAGGGACAAAGGGGAGAGACCCGGAAAAGATGAGAAAGAGATTCTATACTAGCACTTTTCCTTCATTACGTACGTTTTGTGAAAGGTGTATCCTCCAGCTGAAAGGTTGTGTTGGACCTCCTTGGGCCCGAAAACCCAAAAACCATCAAGCAGCTTCCTTCTCTCATTTCTCTCATGTCTCTCTCCCTCCTCATCATCTTCTTCATTTTAGAGTTTCTTCTAGCAAAGGTTAAGTTCAAGACTTGAGACTCAAGTTTGGGTAAGCTTCTCTCTTCTTCCTCCCTTTTTTATTCCTCTTAGCTTGTCTTTAGGATGAGATTTCTAAGCTTAGATGTGTTTTTAGGTTGTTGTGGTTGCTTGAGAGTTGGAGATGGTGGAAGAAGATGAAGCTAAGGAGATGAGCTTAGAAATGGTATTGGCTAGAACAAGGATCCTCAAGGTATAACCAGAGGCGGACCCAGCATGGGGGCAGCTGCACCCCCCCCCCCCCACCCTCACCCCCACCCCCACCCTATATATAACAATTTTATGTAGTATAAGTACAATAAAATAGATAAAAGTTTAACAAAGGTTTATTAGATCAGGTGGCTGGGTGTGTGTACTATCTTCCAAGGAGCCTGGGTTTGAATTTTGCTTGTCTGTGTAGATTTACTTCCGCGTGCTGCATGTTTTATTTTTATGACTTTTACTTCATTTTTAATTAATTGTGAGATACTGCACATATATATATATAACTTTACACACATATATATATAACTTATGACTTTTACTTCATATTATTAATTGTGAGATTTGCACATAATATAAAACTTTACACACATATATATATTATTAACTTTAATTTTATATTAATAATGAGATGTGTTTATAATTTTTATGGTTTTATACTTCGTATTAATTAATTGTAAGAGTTTACACACATATATATATACTTTCTTTAGATTAATAATGAGATTGAAGACGTGTTTATAAAGGTAAATCATTTTATTCGAATTAATTGGTGATACACACATATATTATTTATACTTTGATTTATTGAACTTTTATTGTTTCATATTCACCTACACCCTTGGTGAGATATGGGCAGCCTCACAGCACTATGCCGGCGCACAAACACCACACACAACACGCACACATATGGTGGCAAGCCAGTATATATATATTAAACCGGCTCGTTATATACAGTCTATATTATATATGCTAGAACGAAGGTATATATATTAGTTATATAGGCGAAGGGTTGTAATGGCGGGCAGAAAGTCTGCCCCCGGATTTAGAACACAAAACTACTATATTTAATTTTTATTTAATTTAAATAGGATTGGGTTTAATTTTTATGTTTTTACTCGTATTAATTAATTGTGGAGATTTACACATAATATATATTTCTTTATATTAAAATGAGGATGTGTTATATTGTATCCCGTTAGTCGAATTGATTTAACCAGTCAAAGTTTGGTATGTTTCATATTTTTTGTTTCTTTTTATGAATATTTTTTATAACAGTTTGATGTGGGGTTATTTTCCCCTCACATCCAAGTAATATGTTTATGATATGTTTTACAGTGTTTATTTTTTTATCAAACATCTCTTTTGTTTAATGCGTTCTGTCCCCCCCCCCCCGGCCTGTCCTGAAAAAAAATGGTCCGCCATTGGTATAACGCTCATGGACGTTGACCCGAAACTTATTTATTTTGCCTAAATATATGATATTAGTGGATTCAATGTGTAGTATATTGTATTTTGGGTGTTTAAAATGAGAAATGTAAGCTTGTTGTTACTGATTATGCTGTGAAATTTTGTGGAGTTTGAGTATCTGGCTCTGTGTTGTTTAAGCGAAGGGATAACAGAGGGTTGCAGAACAAAGCCAACGGACCTACAAGAGATCCCGCCGGCTATAGAGTTTAAAAGTATAAGGTGTTCTACGAGATCCAACACTAAGAGCCTTTATGGCACATTTGGTTAGAGATTAATGTGCTACTTGTTAGGCTTCTTATGGCACATTTGGTTTAGAGAATTAATGTGCTACTTGTTAGGCTTCTTTATGGCACATTGGTAGGCTTCTTTAGGTGGCCATTGGTAGAGATAATGTGCTTTATTTATGGCACATTGTTAGAGAATTAATGTAAGAGCTTTATGGCACATTGGTTAGAGAATTAATGTGCTAGCCTTCTTATGGCGGCTTGGGCTACAGATTTATGTGCTACTGTTAGGCTTGGGATCAAATCATTGTCAAATTTTGTGTGATTTATTTCATGCCACGTTATACACTAGAAATTGTTTAAAGAGGGATTTGAACCCTTAATCTCTTGATTTATAATAAGAGATTCTTCCATTTGAGATAGTTCAACCTTTGAGTAATTATCTTGGAGTATTTATTATATTATTTGATTCAAATGGAGCTACTTATATTATCATACAAAGGTTTTTCCTAAGAAATCATAAATTATGTGAGAAGGAATTATGAATCTACGCAACGGGGGAAGCTAATGATTTGTCAGGGAGGGAGTTCTTTTATAGATTACTATATATAGGGGGTATAACTAGGGAGGGGTAATGCTTGCCCACTAGTTATATAGTAATATTATATTATAACTATTAATTATGTATGTTGGAATGTTATACTTTGATTTTGAAAATGTATACATATTATACGACTATGTATACATGATAGTAGACTAGGGTGATACAGAATATGGAACTTATTCTGAGTTATTTCCCAAAAAAATACTTAATTTAGTAGCCTCGTATATTTGGAAATACTATGTATCCCTAGAAAAGATTTTACAAAGAACTTTTGATCTACAAAGGTATAACCCCATGATTTCCCAATCTCTTTTTGACCTCATGAAGTCATTGTTATAAAAGAAAAATGTGTAGAAATGCTAAAGTTTTGTGTTTGAGTGCTCGTTGGTGTTTACTCGTGTAGTGGCCAGGCCTTGTGGCTCAGCTACGTGTCGTTTTGGGCGAGTGTTTACGGGCCCTTGTGGCTCAGCTACGTGTCGTTTCGGGCCGAGTGTTACAGGCCCTTGTGGCTCGGCTCTTCGGGATAGTCTCGCCGCACGTTTTGGCTTTGACTTCGTTGAATTTGGATTAAAAACAAGCATGTTATGAAGGAAATTGTGAAGAGTTGCTACACAATGCATATTTGCTAAGTTTACTGTGTATGAAGAATTATTTTATTATTGTGATCTGATATTTTTATTGAGTAAAGAAGGATGATCATATGAGAATATGATTTATTATGAAAGCATGACTAATGTGATACTTGATCAATGAGAAACGAAGAATATGTGTTGTTGAGTGAATTATATAGATTGCTATGTTGAGAACGGAGCATGCATGATATTCTTGAATATTCATGTTAGTTTATACATGGATTTGCAGCATGTTAGTAGAGCATTTTGACATTTCACATGTCATATGTCAAAAATGCATAAGGGGCCAACGTGAGTCCAAGATTACTTGCAAAAACCATAACCATGTGGTATGCATTCGTTTTTGTTTTTTTTTTTGTTTTTTTTTTTTTTGATGCATGAGGAAGTAGTAGAATTGTTGCTGCATGAGAATGTTGATGAGAGATTTTATGTATTCATCATATCGTTGAGTTTTGGAGATACCGTTTTGCCTATGGTCCTCTCGGGGATATTATGGAGCATTGTGTCGCCAGTATATGTAGGTACCGGCGTATTCCCACGTTACGAGGTTGAAATTCCCGCCAGGCTTGATCCTGGTTAGGGGGTGTGACACTAATAGTTATGAAACCTCTAATTCCACGAGAGTTGAACAACGAGATTAGTTACGTGAGTCGGTAGGAGATATTGGGATGATTAGAGTTCGATGGGTATAATTACGACTCATGTGAAACCCCTAGAGGTCGTCTCAATATAGAGAGAAAGAAAGAGAGTCACGAGACTCAAGGATAGAGTCAACAGAGACAAGAAAAAGAGGACAATAAATCACTCACGACAAGAAAGAGTCAAGGAGACTCGGAGAAGAAAAAGAACTCGCACGAAGAAAGTACTAGAGATTATAAACAGAGTGTATGAGTATATTATTGCACTAATTCGCTATGAGTATGGTAATTGTATCACTAGGTTTGCATAAGAGTGTGACATGATTGTTCAGCGAGATTGCATATGAGTATGGAGTATATTGTTGGACTAGGTGTGCGATAGGTTGTGATTATATGGTTGAGCAAGAGTTGGCATATGTAGTCATCGATTCTTGTTTTCAGTAATTGCCATATGAGTCCTAAACGTATCATTATATTTATGGTCTAGAAGCTATGATATGGACATGTCACTAGATTGCATAGTAGATTTATTTGGTTGCACGATTGCATATGTGTATGAGTATATTGTCTAAATTGGCATGAAGAGTATGATAATTTGTTGCTGAGATCTGGCATATGAGTATTAGATTATAATTCGTTCACTTGATTGCATAAGAGTTATCGATTTAATTTGTTGCCGAGATGCATATGTGTATGGTATAGTGCGGACTAAGATTTGCTAAGAGTATATTATATTGCCACGAGATTGATATGAGTATGAGTATATTGTGCACTGTTCATTAAGAGATTTATTGTTTTTTTGGGTAAGAAAAAGCAACTAGATTTTGCATAAGAGTCATGTTATTTCGTTGTTGACTAGATTGCTATGAGTATGAGTATATTGTTGCACAGATTGGCATAAGAGTATGTTATAGTTGTGCACGAGATTGCTATGGTTGAGTATTTATTGCACTAGGATTCGCATATGGTATAGTATATTCGTTGACTAGATTCATAAGGTATGATTAATACATTGCATGAGATTGCATATGTAGTGAATATATTACATTGACTAGAATGCATAAGGAGATGATGATAAAATTTATCGTGATTGCTGCGATAGGAGCATCGTAAAAGATTGTATAAATGAGAGTTTGACTTAAGAATATCCTTTGAACATAATTATCGTGTTGTACTGAAGCTCTACTTATAAAGTTATATGATAAGATTGAAGCATGTGAACATCTGTTATGGTTTGCATGATCTACGTAAGCAGAATCTGCTTATTAGTTATTTGAGAAGTCATATGTTGATTGATCTACTGATCAGTCTTATACAGTATACAAAGGCATGCCAGCTGATATTATATGGTGCAAGCTCCTTAAAAGAATGGGATAGAATTCTAAATGAGTTTGAGATTTAGCTTATGCTAATAAAGAAGGATAGAACCCTCGAGGGTATTGTCAAAGGTAAGGCAAATGTCAGATTTGCTTTAGAGGGTTAGGTGGTTATACTTAGCTTCGTGCTATGGGTGTTTTCTATTTGTATATGTGTTGCTGTAAAACCCATTTCAGAGTAGCACAGCAGTGTGGAAGAAGCTCGAGTTTAGGATAGCTCGAGAAGAGATATCTAAAACTCTAGTACACATTGATGTTGTATGGCTTTAGACTTTTTGTTATGTTTGAGGATTGATGTAGACTATTTGGGGTGACGTTTTTCCCCCTTACAGTTTCCAGTATTTAATTTAGTTCCCAGACTTAATCTAAATTTCTTTTACTTTTACCCTTTTAGCATATGCAATCAACCAAAGAAAGGTGGTTGTGGCGGTGGCACTCCAACTATTTATCTTTTAGTTTTCCGCTGCTTAGTTATATTAATGACTGTTTAGGAGATGAAAGTAAGAGTTAGAAAGTGGGGTGTTACTATGGACAAAATAGAATATATGCCATCATCAGTTTAACCAGTTAATGGGGAGGACAAGGGTAAAATCAATGTTTGATAAGGTTATTGTTGCCTTAAGGAGTTTTTGAAGATTATGTGTCTGTTTTCCTGTCCAATCTATCCTAAACAGTCTGACAATCTGTTCCCTCAACATAATTTCTATTCTGTTTCTGTGGGAGACCCTCAATCTTTATTGAAATCTCATATTAAGGAAACAAAGATTGGAGTGAGGATTTGTGAAGAAAAAAAAAAACTGAGTTGGAAGTGTATTTGTCTGAGGTCATTGTGGATGAGGATGATTTTTTTTGACCTTCTCAGGATGGTAGGAAGTTGAATACGATAGGGTTCCTGGGTTATCTAGAATGGCAGTGATGGCGTATTGACCGATGCTACGGTTACACTACGGTATCGTATGTTTTGACAGTATAATGGAGCGTCCGATCGGTCGACGGTCGGCTATGCGTCGGACTACCGCGCCGACGCTGAGGAGGTTCGAAGCTCCCACGTATGGTATGTGCGACTAGTAAAAATAGGTTAACAAGCGTTGTATTACAGAGGTGAGGATTCAGTAGTAAGTTGTGTTTACAAGAGATCCAAGTGAGATATGAGGGGAGAGGTCTCCTATTTATAACTGTCTGGGTGGATTACCCCGCATATTAGATGCTCTGTTGCAATGGATTCGACGTGTGGCGTTTTCTTCGTTGGCGTCATCAGGCGTCGCTCCGCAGCTATGCGTAGGTTGATCTGATCGAGAGGTAGCGTGCCTACTAGGCACCAACGCGTGGGTAACGATAACGGGCGGCGCGCGGGGAAAGCCAACTGCAAGTGCAAAGCTGCTCGCAAACTTGTCGTGGCAAGGTTACGTTTTCGCTCTGCATTACGTTATCTTGCAGGGCCGACCGTCCCCTACGGTAGACCGGTCGGATGACTTTCGTCGGGGATTCAAGGTGATCCGAGAGAGCATCTTCTCTTGTCAGAGGCCTACGTAACGAACGGTGCGTTACAACAAGTGATTAGTCCTGTCGGAAGTATAGCGTAAGAACCTGGTCGGATGACTTCTGCGGACGGCTATGGATCATTATTCTGTACGATTTACCCATCACGAGTCTCCACTTCTTGAATCCACGAATCGTTGGGTTTGAGAGTGAGAACTATTTCCTCCGTGACGCTACCGGTCGCGTTGTCACGAATAAAATGCATCTGGTCGCTACTGCCGTAAGTGTCGTTCGTGGCCCAGCCTGTGCGATCCGGTCAACCAACAAAGGACAAGGTGTTTTTGGATATTTTCAATGTCCCATAAGCATTTTGATCAGATGGCGGCATCGCAACATTGGACCGTGGAGATCGAGCTTCCCGTAACCGGGCCGACCCTTCAACTTCCGAGCCCATTATTTTCCTATAAATAATCCCCATAGATTTTTTTTATTTTTCACTTTTACCTTTTTGACTAACAGAATTCTCTGAGATTCTCCCAATTTACCAGGTAAAAATCTTTTCTTTCCTTTTTTTCTTTTCTTTCTTTCCTTTGCCTTGTTTTATTTTCTCTTCTTCTTCTTTTTGACAGACCGGAACCCCAGCTTCCAAGGTGAACTTCCAAAAAGAATTTTCCTCCTCCCTCCTTGTTTTTTATCACGTCAGCGATCACGTACCTTCGTAACTGCGGACTGACCAACCACCCAAGCGGATCATCCGGCGACCGTCGCTGCTCCGCCTTCCAGGTACGTATCTTCTCATTTCTCTTTAATTGTTAATCATATGTGAGTGCATGTGTTCTGTTGTTGTTTTGCTACTTGTGACTGCCACGTTTTCTGCTAATGGCCCCTAAGTATGTTGATCTTCTCTTCACTTTAATATATACATTCATAAGCATATTTTCATGGAAATATATGCATGAACTTCCTGTTGCTGCTTGCTTCATCATCTATTTGTTGCCTCTTCCCATGCATATTAGTATTAAATATATATGCATGAATGTTGTTTTGTTTGTGTTTGCGGATTGCATTGGTTCATCATCATTAATGGCCCAACATCAAAACATCACTGTTTGTTGTTGCGATCTTCGTTCTTGCCGGTCCATCGGTTAAGCTTTCGGTCGTCGGTTTATGCTACGCCCTTTTTTTTTCAAACACAGCGAACAGATAGATTACCTAGATCTCAAAATGATTTTGAGATTTCCATTTGCACCATGTACACGTTTCTTCTTCCGGGTGCATCAATCATCAAATTTTTTTTTATTGACTAGCTCCCGTTGTGTGTACCTTGATGATTTTTCTTGTTGTCAGGGTTGGCAAAAATCCCGCCTAGGCACCGAGTAATCGCCGCCTAGGCGCTAGGCCCCCTAAGCCGTGGCGATTTCCCCCCTAGGCTCCCCTAGGAGACAGCCACCTAGGCGCCCGCCTAGCGCCTAATTCGGCCGCTAGCGCTAACTCGGCCGATTACGCCGAGTTTACTCGTCAATTTTCGTCAGTTAGCCGAGTTAACCCGGCCGACTTGACCTTGCTAATTTTTTTCATTATATATATATAATTTTTTTTTTGAAAACCATAGTTTTGATGTTATGACTTATGAATTATCATTCATTTTTGGATGTTTATTTGAATAAATGTTGAAACACCCTCATTAAAATTGTCAAACTGCAAGTCTACTACTGTTTTTTAGCCCGCCTAGCGCCGCCTAGATAGATTCGCCTAGGCGCCGCCTAGACTTAGGCGCTAGGGCCGCCTAGACCGCTTAGGCGCTAGGCGCTGTCCGGGCACCCGACTAGCGCCTAGCGCCTACTGCAACCATGCTTGTTGTTGCTGCTATTGTGTTGTTAACTCATCCCCGTCGACCCCGGCCACCTAAAGAGTCCAGCCGACCGACCAACTGCAGTGCCATTGCTCTTCTTGAATTCCAAAATTTCCATTTGAATTTCCCATGTAAAACCCTGTTTTAATGAATAATGTGAATTTCCCATGAAAATGTGCTTGTAGACTGTTGAGATATTCTAAGAGACCACCGCCCATATTAATTGCATTAACATTTCTCCAAGTGTTGGTGGTATGTTGTTATTGTTTTCTCCCAACCATTTGCCACTTTGGTCGACCGACTGACCATGTATTCTGCTTTTTCCTTCTTTTTTTTTAAACTCCAATCATCCATGAAATGTTGATCCTCTTAATTCTGAAATCTCAATGCTTTGTTGATGTAGACATGTTACTCCTTGGTTGACCAGACATCTACTAGATCGGTCGGTCGGTCAACATTTTTACTTTTTTTTTTTATCGATCGCCCCAACATTATTGTTGTTGTTGCTTTGCTTCAAATTACTTGTGTTGTTGATCTGTTGCCAATCGCAATCCATTATTTTGTAGACTGAACATCCAATTACACTTTTGTGTAGACCAACCGTTCAATTGCACTTTTGTGTAGACCCACCGTTCAATTGCACTTTTGTGTAGACCCACCGTTCAATTACACTTTTTTGTAGACCGGCCATTCAATTAAACTTTTTGTAGATCGAACATCCAATTTCATTTTGTAGACCGATTGTCCAATTGCATTTTTGTAGACCGATTGTCCAATTGCATTTTTTTTGGACCGATCGTCCAATGCATTTTTGTAGACCGATCGTCCAATTGCATTTTTTGTAGACCGATCGTCCAATTGCTAAACTGATCGGCCATGCGCCAACTGTTGTAGTTGTTTCCTTGCTATTGTCATTTGTTGATGCTACCTAGTGATCAATCACCCCGTCATCCGGTCGATCGTCCGGATGGTTGACCGGTCGGTTGCTCCACCCGTCTTGACTCCCATCAGTTTTTCTTCATCCAAGTGTATTGATCTCCTTTGATTATAACATAGCTTTGAGATTTAATTTGATCGATTTATGATTTCTGCTTACCAATTTTTACTCTTTTTTTGATCGCACAGCATGTCATCGGATGATAGTCAGAATCTCTCCGCCCACGACTATGATGACGAGGAAGTTGAGGAAATTATGATTCTAAGGGGTCGTCCTCAGGTCCGGAAGGTGATGAGTTCGCTATCCCCGCTCGCCCGGTTGGCGCGACCGACCAGGGCATGTCCGGCCGTCCCCGTACGGTCTGTCTCGTCGAAAGCAACGCAAAGAAGAAGAAGAAGAAAATGCACGAAAGGGAAGGTACCTCATCCAAACTTCAAGGGTCGTCAGTCAGCAAGCCCAACACGTCGGTGCAAATATGTCACTCTGGACCCTGCAGGTGCTCGCGACACCCCCCTCTGAACTTATCCACCCAAGGATGTGGACTAGGTTAAAGAAATTTTCAAGTGGAGGTCACATACAAGGTTGACTGGAACCTTCCCCACGTCATGAGTTGTCATTTACAAGAGGTGGATAGCGTTCATCTTGACTCCTTGAAGGATGGCATGCAGATTCCACTTGATCCATTTCTAGGTGCATTTGTGAATTACTATGGCATAGTGCCGAGTCAAATAGCGTCGAACGGTCACCGCATACTCGCATGCTTCCTTCCGATTTGCCAACGGCACCAAGTCCCTTGCACGATTGACCTCTTCAATTTTCTCCACCTTGTGAAAACCTTTGACGAAGACTCAAGGGCGGCTTCAATTATGATCCAGTGTCGCGGGGCAGTCGGGAAATCAACGATCTTCCAGACAGTAATCGCAAGTGGAAATGGAAGTTTCTACGAGTTATGCTGGATGATGAGCCCCATTCACGAACAAGTGGTCGTCGCGGATGCGTAAGTGCGTGTGCCCGCCCGAGACTCCAGAGATCTGTGATGCTGTCGAGAAGATCGGGTCCGAGTCTTATCTTGGAGGTTTATCACTCTTCGGGTGCCTTGAAAGCGGCTCAGCTTCCTCGCCCGACTTACGAGCCACTTGGTCGCTCCGTCACAAGTGGTGGGTCGGTCGGTCGGTCGGTCGAAATATCGCGACATGTCTTCTTTTCACTTCTAATTCGTTTGTTTGTTTCGTCTTTTGTTGCGCAGGTCAATCAGCAATGGCTTTTGACGATAATCTAGAAAAGATGTTAGATGCCGCAGGGAAAGCTTCGCCAGGTAGAAAAAACAAGCGAAGTCTGAAAGGTTGTTCTAAAAAGAGGAGTCGACCGCCTCTTCTGGGGATCACCATACTGTCAGCCGAACACCTGTTGGCCCCCATCCGTCTGACTCCTCTGCTGCTCCGATTCAGACTAAATCAGCTGGGAAACGTCCTCTAGGTGTGGTGGAGTCGATCCATTCTCAGAAGTTCAAGCTGCTGACCCTAAAAGAGCCCGGGCGGGCGAGGAGGTGCCTCCACTTGCTCAAGCACTTACCCAAGGCACGATTAATCTACCCGAGATGTTTAATCTGTTATTCCAGCTGAGTCCTCCATCCGAGCTCCTGACTACTGGTCGACCGACTTCTTGGGAGGGCAAGTTGCGCATCACTTGGCCGAGTACTTGTCCCAACTACCGATTGCTACACGTTCTTCCCTTGCTTTCGCTTTTCTTCGCCTGTCAACGTTACCCTCCTTATTGATTGTGCACATGCAGATTGCTAGTTGAACTGCTGAGTTGTGTCCGGGCTCGATCTAAATCCATGGAGCGTGAATAGAGTTGGAGGGACCTTAAGGAGAAGGTGAGGAGTTTAGAGGCTCAAGTGGAGTCCTGGAATTAGTATGTCGGTCAGCCCCATTTTTCCAGAAGGCTGCTGAGCTTTATCCTTCCCGACCGACCGAGCTACCTGACCTGGCCAAGTCACTCTGTTCATCCGAAGATGCCGTTGTTTCCTTCCTTCAAGCATTGTGCTGTGATCCCGTCGGTCTGCAGGTAGTGCGCAGGGTGACCGCCTGGGGTTACCAAAGGGGAAGCATGCCATGCAGGTGTCTTTGCACCAAGCTCTTGAAGAGACACTTCTCCCAAAGGATTGGGAACAGGTCCGTACCGGGCTACCTACGGAAGTAGGGCCACCAACGAATCCCGAGCTGTTTGTCGATCCACCGACCGACCCCTCTACTGCTGCTTCTCGGAACCAGGGTTCTGATTGTGATGCAACGTGATCTGTAGTTTTCTTTTCCTTTCTCTGACTTTTGACTTCTGTTTTCGAGAGGCCGACCCCGTCATGTGTCGGTTAGACTTATGCATCTTTTATTTAAGTGTTCTTCCTTTCCTTTGCTTTGCACTGGTTACTTAATTTTTTATTCTTCATGTGCTGATCCGACCGTCTTCCCTTCACCTGTAAATACATAGTAGCTAAACCACAAAGAGAACAATTCGAATGATTAAGTGTAGTAGTCAAGCTTAAGCCATACAGGATACCCGAGGGTAAGGCTTTCTCGTAAACTACAAGCGGGTGACAAGTAGACATGTCCGACCGACCGGTCGAGTGTGGACCGTACTGGTAGGTCTGAAGAAATCAACCGGACAAAAATCGTGTAGGTAAGGTCAGGGTAATTCTACCGGGCCAAACCTCAAACGAAAGAGTCGGGAAACAAGCGAACTTAATCATAAACTCAAACGGACAAAGCCGTGCAGGTAGGGCCAGGATGATGTGATCGGGCAAAAACCTCAAACGACAGGGCCGGGAGAACAAGTGAACTTAATCACAAACTCAACCGGACAAAAATCGTGCAGGTAGGCCGGGATCACTCGACCAGGCAAAACCTCAAACGATAGGCTGGGAAAACGAGTGAACTTAATCACAAACTCAACCAGACAAAATCGTGCAGGTAGGGCCGGGATAACTCGACCGGGCAAAACCTCAAACGATAGGGCTGGGAAAACGAGTGAACTTAATCACAAACTCAACCGGAACAAAATCGTGCAGGTAGGGCCGGGATAACTCGACCGGGCAAAACCTCAAACGATAGGGCCGAGAAAACGAGTGAACTTAATCACAAACTCAACCCGGACAAAATCGTGTAGGTAGGCCGGGATAACTCAACTGGGCAAAACCTCAACGATAGGGCCGGGATGACGAGTGAACTTAATCACAAACTCAACCGGACAAAATCGTGCAGGTAGGGCCGGGATAACTCGACCGGGCAAAACCTCAAACGATAGGGCCCGGAAAAACGGTGAACTTAATCACAAACTCAACCGGACAAAATCGTGTAGGTAGGGCGGGATAACTCGACTGGGAAAAACCTCAAACGATAGGCCTGGGAAAATAAGTGAACTTAGTCACAAACTAACCGGACAAAGTCGTGCAGGTAGGGTCGGGATGATGTGACGCGGGCAAAACCTCAAACAACAGGACCGGGAAAACAAGCTGGCCAACAGACCGTTTTTTTTTTTTTTAAGGAGCCACTTGAAACATTTCCGAGCGAGGTCGGAAATGATACAACGATATTAATAGAGAAAATTCTATTTAATCATTCGAGTACACGTAATATAGTAGTCACCCTACCTACTTGTAAAATTTCATGAGGTGCTCGGAGTTCCATACTCGGTCGATCAGTCGACCGGACAGGGTCTCTAATTTGTAAGTGCCAGGTCGGACAACTGCTGAGACTCTGTACCGCCCTTCCCATTTCCTAGAAAACTTTCCATGGTCGGTTGGTCTATTTGCTTCCCTCGCCGGAGTCTTAAGTCACCGACTTAGAAATAGCGTGGTTTCACCCGACAGTCATGGTAGGTCTTGCGGCCTTCTGGTACTCGATCACTCTCCGTGCCGCCATATCTCTCTTCTCATCGATAAAATAGAGCTCTGCACCTTGCAACTCTTCATTTTCTTCTGGCTGGTAGTTCTTTTCCCGAGCAGTAGGGAGCCATGCTTCAATTGGCACTCTTGCTTCAAATCCATAGGCAACGAAAAAGGGTTTCGTTGGTTGCACGTCGCGGGAGTGGTTCTATAGGTCCAGAGAACATATGGGAGTTCCTCCACCCAGCCTCGACCCGCGCTTTGCACATTCTCTTTAGTCCGCAAGGAGTCGCGCGTTGGTGTTTTCCACTTGTCCGTTAGCTTGCAGGTTATGCTACAGCTGCTCGGGTGTGTCTGCATGCCCAATCGAGCCATAAAGTTTTTGAATGGCTGGCTATCAAATTGCGTCCCATTGTCAGTGATCAAGTAGACTGGAACTCCAAACCGGGTAGATCACCTTTTCCCAGAGAAACCTTTGGCATTGCTCGT
>VALG01013707.1:0-26871 GCA_009835305.1 Ipomoea purpurea
TTCATCTTCATGACGAACTGCCCAAACAAGTACTTATCCTTGGTCGACATTGATGAACTTGCTAATTAATTGAAACACAGAATTAAGGAAGAAGGTTAGTTCTGTTCTTAGGTATATATGCTTAATTTCTTGATTATATATTATGTATGTTTTGTGGATTACCAGCGGGCGGTGTCGAGTGTGAGGCTTGTTGATCGGCCATCTGCAGAAATGTTTATATGCCCGGGGCTGCATATATCACGAAGAAATCTTGGTTGAAATCTCCAGAAACCACAGAAGCCAATGAAACGTGGAACAGTAGTAGTGCCTACTAAGGAAGATTATTGCAGGAAGAGTGTAGGGATGTTTCCCATGGTTCTTTTGAAGCTCAACAATGGAGGGTTTAATTTGGTGGGGAAGTTGAAAGGCAGAGAGGGATTATATATAGGTATTGCATGGGAATGAAGGTGGTGAGGATAAGAAGGTAAAAAACCTTACCTAAAGAGTCATGCTGATTAAGGAAGCACAAGTAATAATTTTTTTTTGAGTTAATACCCAAAATCGTCTTCGACTATAGTGGTTTTTCTCAATTGCATCCTAAACGATTTTGGTGACCTAATATCGTCTCAGACTTTTGTGTTTCGCTCAATTTAGTCTCAGCTTTTGTGTTTTGCTCAATTTAGTCCATCATTATTATTCTGTCCATTTGGTGTTAAATAAATAGACAATTCATAATTTTAATATTGGCATCTCTTTACTCATAGACATGTGAACTGCGAATCTTTTTTTTTTTTACGAATTACTCCTATTTGATTTGCAGGTCCGGGAGTAATTCTGGTGTATTCGTCAAAGAAGAAATTTCGCACTCAGCGTTGAAAGTAAAGAGAGATCAATATTGACATTACTGAATTGTCCCTTTTATTTACACCAATTTGACGAAATAACAAATGGAAGACTAATTGAGAGCGAAACACAAAAGTTGGGACGATATTAGATCACCAAAATCGTTTAGGACGAAATTGAGAAAAACCACTATAATCGAGTACGATTTTAGGTATTAACTCTTCTTTTTTTTTTGGATCACCCAGAAATCTATTCACTAGGGATATGTAATAGATAAACATTACTAATGTATATAAACCTAAATAGGAAGCAAATTAAAAGAATAGTCACTACGGATATGTAATAGATAACCTTACTAATGTATAATAAATCTGAATAGGAGCAAATTAAAGAAATATTAATAATAAGATGTGATTTTATTACTAATATAATTATCCATTTCATTGGATTGAATTGAACACCATATTGCATATTGGATTCCAGCTGCGCTTCATAAAAGTTTTGCTTTATTTACACATTTGACAAACTTTATTTATTTATCAAATTCAACATAACTATTAATTACTTAGTTTTAATGAAAAAAAATAGTCAAATACAACATCCAACTATACAACAATTTGCAAATGAGTCATCGAATTTTTAAAAAAAAATAAATAAATAAAAGACTACAATGAAGTCCAAACAATGCAAAATACTGCATTTCAACCTAAAATGACTTGTTGACCTATTAACATGCTAACGTGGCTGCGGTTACAAATTTAAAAATTTTTTAAAATTTTATTTTAATACATTTAAATAAAATAAGTATTAAAATTAAAATTAAAATTAAAAAAAAAAACCCCCACCCATGTTCGCCTTCTCACTAGAGAAGTGTGTTGCCTTCTCGCCGGAGAAACGGCGACCTAGTATGCATTCTCCGGTGAGAAAGCGACTTGGGTTGCCGCTCAATAGAGAAGACAACCTCGCCTTCTATGAATTTTTTTTTTAAAAAAAAACAAATTAAGTAATTATTTTATTTAAACTTAGTAAATTAAATTTTTGAAAAAGGCTGCCAGCTTGTGACATTGGGAACATTCAGGTTCGTCATGTTAATCGATCAGCGAATCATGTGGCTCACGTGCTTGCACGAGCAACTGGTTCTGAGTCTGTCCTAGGGTCATGGGATGTTCACCCACCCCGATATATTTCGGCTTTATTGAATTAATCTACTGATCTTCTTTGGCTTCAAAAAAAAAAAATTGAAAAAGATGTCCAAGGATGAATAAGGGGTATAATTATTGAATGATGAATACTATATTAAGAAAAGACGTCCAAGAATGAATAAGGGATAGAATTATTACTGAATGATGAATACAAGTTGTGGCTAAATGCCTTTGGTTAAAACCATAGCCTAGCTTCTGTGTAGTATCCCGACCAACCCGCAGTAGATTTGAAAGTATACAAAATAAACACTACTCTTGTGTAATAGCTCAACTTGCAGGTCACACATACAAAATAAATTGCATTAAGAATACCTTTTGTTAGTTGCATTGTGTGACAAACTACTAAAAACTAGCATATTAAGGTATGTGTTTAAGAAAATCCTATTTAGACTAAGGCCCTGTTTAGTAAAAAATTGGTTTATAGGTCAATTTTGGCTTATTTGATCACTATTAATCGTTTAATTTAGTTAAAATATCAATATAAATGTTTAGTTAATTCGCTTTTTACAACTCCAAAAGGCTAAAATTCAAAATACTACTATAAGCAACTTTTTCAATTAGCTTTTTGAGAAAAGAAACAACAGCCTATCAGCTAACAGTCATTTTATCAAGCAGGGCTAAATTTTTGTCACAAATATTATATCAACCAAAATTAGACAGATGCCACAATCTTTAGCAATATTAAGTGAACACATAGCAAACTAAACTAAAAACGCAATTAAGTTCATATGACTCTTATTTTAATCTATAGCTTCACAAAAATATTACCAATTTTGAAAGGTCCCACCGAGATTTGAACTCGGGTTACTAGATTCAGAGTCTAATGTCCTAACCACTAGACCATGGGACCAAATCTGTTTTCATGAGACTCTTATTTTTAATGTATAGCTTCACAAAAATATTACACATTTTGAAAGGTCCACCGAGATTGAACTCGGGTTACTGGATTCAGAGTCCAATGGTCCTAACCACTAGACCATGGGACCAATCTGTTTCATAGGACTCTTAATTTTAATGTTCTATGAAAGTTAACTAATTAACTACTAATGCATTATTTTACAATTTTTTTTATTTTTATTCCAATTATTCCAAGTAAAAATTAAATTTGTGGGGTGTGACCTTAAGGTGAATTTCAATTAATACCTTGATAGGGGAGATATTGAGTGTTATATGCAAAAACAAATTAACATATTATAATAATAATCATGATTTTTATTTTTTTTATGAGAAAGCTTATAACTGCTATTTAAATGTGTGTTCTTAATGAAATCCGTCTTATAATTATAATAGAGAAATAATCATAAGGAGATAAGTCATCATACGTTGCTCATAACGGCTCAAACTAAAAAGCTAGATTAATAGACAATTATCACATAAAGTCAAACTTAAAATCTTGTGATTTATCAAATCAATAGTTTCAACAAACTTGACTAGAGTTGGCCACATAATTTCTTACTAAATAATACAAATAAAGTCATGCATGCTTTATATTTTATTAACAAAAACTAATATCACACGGAATTTCATTTTAAATTATTCTCCTGTGCATGTTCAATTATTTCCATTTGTAGTTAATATAGAATAAATCAATTTCATATGAATTAGACTCGAGTAAATGAATTCTCTTTTCCTCGAATATATATTTTCCAATTGATTCAAGAAACATGAATGTATCGCCTATCCAAGCATATTTTAATTCCAATAAGGAACAACGCATGTCACTTTCCTCTGATCCGTTTAAAATTCTTGCTATAGGAGTAGCTTACTATTCTAACAACTTCAATCACAATTGAAAATAAAGTATTAAACTATATTTCAAAAAAGTAATTGGAATAGTGAATCCCTAATCTCGAATCTCACACAATCCCAAACGAGTGTTTGGTAAACCAAAATCAGCAAAAGAATAGAGGAACAAACGACCACCTGGTTTGGCCCATTAATGGAAACCTCCGAGTCCGTTTAGAGTCCAATTTCTTCTTTTTTCCGTTCTTCTCAGCTGCGAGTTCACAACGCAACCGTTATTTGCTGCACTAGACTAGATCCGAGCGAGAAAACTGAGCTTTAGTGGAAAACAGGAAGATTCTCGAGGGCCCGTCATCTCTCTCCCACGAATAAAGTGCTGTATAGAACTACTGTTCTTCTTCCTACTTCGTTATTCATTGCTCGGTGGTTACTCCACTGATTTCTCGCCCACTTCCAGGTATTTTTGTTGGATTTTTTTTTTTTTTGGTATGATTATGGTTCATTTCACATCCTGTGGTGTATTGTTAAGTGGTGTTGAGTTCATATGCAATGTATTGTTCTGTATATATCTTTAGCTTTTAGTGCAATAATGAACTAGAAGGAATGAAGGATCAATCGATTGATGAATTCTGGGTTTAAGGATTGGGAATTTTGTAATTACAGTGGAGACGTTATGGAGGGTTTGTTTGGTCTTGGGATTGGATTTGATGTTTCTGTTCAATTGTGAATTGTCCAGTTAAGCTGTCAGTTTTCTGGTTTCATTTGTTGATAGTGAGCATGAAAGTTTATGGAATTTCCATTGAATATGGCATGATGGAGAGGATGGAAGGTTGTTTGTTAGTTTTGTGGCTAATTAGGATGTTGAAGTTGTTAATCAAGTTGTATCTTGGTGGATTTGTAGTGGCAGGCTGAAAGCAATTAGGAGCTAAGCTTTGGTGTAGCCTCCATTAATCTGAAGATGATTAAACATTCACCAGAAAACGTTAGAGAAATGAACATGAATGTTATTCATGACTATGAAGAACACTTGTAGTCAGGTGCACGAAGCACAGTAGACCTGGTTCTATGATATGGTTTGCTGGTTCGGAAGTATGGAGTACTAGGTAGAGAATTGCTTTGATTCATGGAGAAACATTTTTGTAGGTTTTGAGAAGCGTTTGATGTTTCCTTGGTCTACTCTTCAGAATTTCTCTCGTACTCCATATGGTTGATTGTATGTACTATGAAGTGAATATTGTTCATATCATTTCTTTTATTTGGTTAACATGCTTCCTCAATTTGATATTTTGACAATTCGTCTTTAAAAATGTAGAGTTAAAGCAAAGTTTGTTCCATTTCGAGTGCTTTATGAAATTATATTGGCTTGCCTTAGCTCTTTGAGAAGTGAAATCAATTACTGTATATACTTCTCTCAGCTTTTGCAGTTTATGTTGATCGGTATGCATGTCTTATCTAGACTCTTACATTCTTAACTTGACATCATGTTCAGGGACAGGAATATACTCCTCATCTCTCATCATGTTCAGGCAGTCACCTACAAGTAGGAACCATAGGTCAAAAGGATTCAAGTCCAAGCATGTTCTGCAATTCTGTCTGTTGCTTGCTATTTGCTTCTGGCTGATTTATCAAGTCAAACGCTCCCATGAGAAAAGGAAAGAATTTGATGAAAATGATTCCAAGTTTTCACTAAAGACGGAAAGCAGCTTTGTGCCTACAATGTGGGGAAGGAAAGGTCTCCTTCCCCGATCAGAGGAAATAACCTTACCTAATGGCAAGCAAGATAAGCAGGTGGAAGATGAGAACCCAGAAGAAGATGAAGAGAATAAGCCTGAAGAAGAAGAAGCAGAGCAAGATCAAGACAGCAAGTTTGAAGAGGAAAATGATGAAGATAGAGGAGGTGGAGATGATATGGTTGACGAACATAATCAAGAGAAGTCGGATGAAGAGGTTGAACAAGAGGAAGAACTTGTTGATGATGAGAAAGATAGAGGAGAGGTTGATGAAACTGACATGAAAATTCCGAAGAGAATAATGGCCATGAGGAAGATGAGAATTCTCAGGACCATGAGCTTGATGAAGACTCCAGGAGTACACATGAGGCGCAGGAAGAACTTTATAAAGCAGATGATGCTTCAAGTGCAGTGACTCATGATACACAAACGGTTACCACTGAAAATGAGAACGGTGGCTTAGAGGCTGCTAATGAGAATGCTGAAGTAAAAATTCTTGAGCATGAAAGCAATCCTGACAAGAATATTAGTTTTGTTCAAAACATATCACTGTTAAATTTGGATGATCATGAAACAACTGGAGTAACAGTTCCTTAAATACAACAAGCCACGAAGAAAGTATTCCTGAGCATGTCTCATCGGATTCTAAGAATACCTCAATTGTGAATCTTAGAGTGTAGTGGAATCAAACAATACAGAAGTGAGTGGAGAGACACATGACGTATCCTTGCAGAAATGGACACAATCAAGTTTTGATTCTACCATTGATGGTAATGTCGCTACGAATGAAACAGCTGGTGGGAAGACCTAAGTTGCCAACCGCTGTTATGCAGCACACTCAGTCTGATTCTAACTTAACTTCCATACAAAATGAGGATTCAAACTCAACCTCGGTAAATGCCACACAGGAAGATGGAGCAGGGGATAAGTCACACCCTTTGGGAGCAGACACCTCCAATGAGGTTGAAGCTGAGACATCCGAAACGGTGGAATAGATGAAAGGTTGGAGTTCTCAAATACCGAGAATCTAGGTGAAATTGGCCAAGATCTAATTGATCCTTCTGACACTTTCATTCCCTTAGAAGAGAAAGAGGTTGATACAGATCTGGAAACTCTTCCTGACATACAAACTGAAGGAAGTAACACTGAAGATGTTGCAGCAGAATGAAATATCTTATAGAAGATTAGTGAAATAGTTTTGTTGATGCTCAAGTTTTCTCATATTTTGGGTTCTTTGTTTTATTAGTATCCCAAGTTCTGAGAGTGTTCATTAGTCTGAATTGTTGGTAGTTTTCTGGAAAACACATTTACATCCTAGCCTGCAAAATATAGGCAAGTTGGTGTATTTCAAGGGAAGTAGCTTGTACAATCATTTGTAGTTAACCACTTTCCTCTTTCATCCTTAATTTTTACTTGTGATTTCAGTATTAGCTTGTGCGTTGATCTTGAAACCTATCACTTTTAAACTCAAAATTAACCCTTCTTGAAAATTAATTATCAATTTCTATTTTGTGACAATCATTTTTAAATCATTTTCAAATCAAGTTACAACCTTTTTTTTTTTTCCATTCTTTTTGCTTTTTAGTTTTGTTTTCTAATAAGACTTTTGTTATGCCTGAATGCTGCTAGTACTCTATCATGCAATGCTTATTTTATGTGTTATTTCTTCACCATCTATACAACAGGCATTACAATCGACGCTTTTCATCAAGATGGGGACATAATCCTCTTACATGGTTTCCTTGCCTTTCTGGCTTGACAGGTTTGTTTATTATGTTCATTGGGTACCCTTATGTTTTGACATGGTACCTGCTCATTTATGATTTCTTTTAATATCTAAAATTTTCAGAGACTTCATGTGTTCAGGATGTGCCCTTCACCACTCTGATGAATGTTCTAACCTATCAGAGGTATACCACCTTATCTTTACCTCTCCTTTAAAAGTTTTTTGATAACAGTGGTAAGCAATGGAGACTGGAAAGACATATAAACCCTAATTATGTCCCTAATTAATCAAACTCTGAACATATCTTGCTCTGCCTAAACAAATGTGTCCTACCACAACAGTAAGAATTGCAGTAATGACTGGCTATTAAAATTACAATTCTTTTTCGAGTGGAACTTCTACATTTCCACTGATATATGCTGCTTTTGTAGCTAAGATTGATTGATTATTTAGATTCTACAAAATTCTTGATAAAGCTATCTATCTCTCTCATTACTCAGGAAGAGTTTTTTGCTCGTTTCCCATCACCTGATGATGTATTAACAAGAGAGTGGAATGCGTTGCTTCGAATTCCCAACAGTTACGATTGTAGTGAATAGGTGATGCTTCCAGACACCCGCCATGGATTCATTGCTGCTTGAAATCTTATTACATCGACGAAAATGTTGTTTGGGGAAGTAGTTATTATCAGATCTTTTCCACAACTGAGCAGGTCAGTAACTCTGAATTCTGCATAATCTGTAATCTTTTTGGCACTACATCCGTAAATATGGTAGACATAGGCTCTCTTTGGCAGGGCTTATTTAAGAGCTTATAGCTTATTTTAAGCTCCTAATAAGCTATAAGCTCTGTTTGGTAATATTCTCAAAATAAGCTCCTAGCTTAAAATAAGAGCTTATTTTGGAACGTTAGTAGCTTAAAATAAGTGCTTAATAGTAGAAGTTGCAGAATTAGTCTATGAGGTTATGTTAGCCAACTTTTCAAAGCCCTTGGTTTTTGGTCTGTCTAAGGTACTTTTTTCTAATGTACCCTGGATTCTAAATGGTTAGCTGAAATATATGGTCTGATGACAGTATTATTCCAATTCTTTTGGGGAATGGTACGAGACCCAAACGAAGACTTTGACCGGTTTTGATGTTTGCGTAAAAGCTAAGGAGTTGTACAAAATCGAATTTTGCCAGACCAAAACCCACCAGGTGACACTTATAATAGTGCATGCCAGCCTAGACGTACCTTATGCTCCTAACTTTCGAGGAAAATGATAATTATACTAAGAATTAGGACATGTTATATTAGTAACGGACTAAAAAAGTTGAGTAGACGTAATTGTTGAGAAGAGACGACCACATGTGATGTCTAAAGTGGGCAGATTTCTTGTGCGCACCGACATTTGGTCCTGTATACTAAACCCTGAGTTACCGTAATTTACATCCTTCGACAAGCTCTGTCGGGTCGGAGGTGAGGAGCCCTTAGGACTGGGGATTCAGTCTTTTGGGTAAAATAAGAATTCATTCCTCAATCAAAACTCATCGTACAAAATACAAATCAATAAATGAATACAAATATACAATGTACAGTGGGGGGGGGGGGTTTGAATGGCCAGCTAAAATGGCTGAAATTCAGGGAATGAATCACGAGAGAATCTTCATTCTTGATCCGCTTGCCTCAACTCTTTACGTAGCTTCTGAGAAAATGAGCGACAAGCATCCATGCTTAGATCCATTGCAGCCGCCAACGCCACGAAGGCGGCGGCGTCCTCCGCGCAGCTCACGTGCTGCACCCCCACTTCCACCTCCGGCTTGCTGCGTTTTCCGTCGCCGCCCACCGTCGACGACATCACGAAACCTCTGTACAGCAGGTGGGCCCACGACCCGGACCCCTGCGTGGACCCCATCTCGGACCAGGAGCCCGAGCTGAAATCGAAGCTGCTGCTGGGACTAGTCAACGGCGTAGCTCCATTCATGATGTCTATGTTAAGGTTGCCGCGCTCTTCATGCTGATTGTCGAGTTCACCAATGTGACGGTGTCTGTGATGCGTCGGGGATTAATTCGAACCGGAAGCCTAGGGGTCGCCGGCGCCGCTCTCTCGCCACGCCTCCAGGCGGCCCCACGGCTTCCAAGTGCCCTGGCCGGGGGGAGAATGAGCCACGCCCCTGGATTCGACCGGCTGACTCTGTCACTCCCCGGCGACGGAACAAATGGCGTCACCATTGACGCTACCGCCACCGGCGAGCCGGAGATGTCGTGGATGGTGATCGACCATCCTTTCCGCTCTTTCGCCGGTTTTTCGTTCTCATCTGACCCGCTAAAGCAGTTTGCCGATGTGCTCGGCTCTGAAAGTGAAGATCTGTGCAATAAAATAACACCGAAATTATTAGAAACCATTGTCAATTAACCATGCCGAAACCCTAAAAATTTCAATCTTTTCTTAAAACCCAAACGAACCTGGATCTCAAGCTCCGATCGCCGCCGTTTCTGAAACTGAACTTGCAGGGAGAAAACCGGCTGCTTTACATTCCCATTGACTTGAAACACCTGGGGACTGCATTCGGGTTCTCCGTCAAACTGGAACACAAATCTCGGGTCGGGCTCGGACTTTACATTAACATGCAGAACCGCAGCAGAAGAACCCTTAATTTCGACCCACCCGTTCTGCAAAACACACCCTCTGCTACTGCTCGCGCTGTTCTCCAACCCCTTCAAATCCAACGCCACCGCCGCGCTCCCCAGCCGCTTCGCACCGTTTAAAAAAGCCCGCACCCGATTCCACTCCTGCCGGAAAAAATCTCAATCTTTAAGCTGCAAGATTTTCCCCTTACTACTCAACCTCTCCACCATCTTTTCAAGCTCGGATTTCTTCAAGGTGTAGCAGGCGTGAACCCTGCTCTCCACAACACCCTCCGCATCTTGGATCACCGGCACCGTCGAAAACTGGGGAGCAAACCCACCACTAAGCTTGATTTTACAGTAGCAAGAGTCCACCGACGTTCTCGACTTCGCCGGAAACTTCAACGCTAGATTTCCGATGTTAATTCGCACGAAAGGACACGGATCCATGGCTGGCCTGCCCTCCCTCCCGAGGAAAAAAAATCTCAAATCTCAAAAGTGGTTGCGAATCAAATCAAATAGAAAGTAAATAGGGAGAGCGTAGTTGAAGGGGGATATATAAATGGAGGAATCTTGGTGAGATTGAGAAATATGAAAGAGAGAGATAATATTCATATAAGAAAAGGGGTATGAGCTGGGTTGCACGTATGTAGAGGAAAGGGTGAGCCAGCGACAGCAAGACGAATCCGGTCTGGCAATTAACCAAGCATTTGTTGTGCGTAAACTTGTCCCTTCTGGACTTCATATTATAATATTAATACTAATAAAAGTATTGCCTAGAAATGGGTAACTGAATGAGTGGAACATAATGATTTTTGTATCTAAAAATTACTAATTGAGTTTAAATAATAGGTGTTGACGTTTAATTTACGAGAAAGTCCATAAAAGATCACAATGAGATAAACATGCTTATGTTGTCTTTAACTACTTGACTCAAATTAAGAATACGACCTCCGTTAAAAGTCTAATTTAAAACTTATAATTACTAAGCTAACAGTCTATGATCTTGAAAGTATTATATATATATATATATATATATATATATATCAAATCTAAAAAATAATAAGTCTATTTCATGTTATATTCTTTATTTATGTATGTTTTTATGATAATATTTTACACATTATGTTATAAAGTTATACGATTAATTAAATAATTTTGTATAGATACCTATATCTCATAAATAAATTAAAATTTGATATTATCAATATTACTCCCCCCCCCCCCCCCCCACACACACATTATTATATGTGTGTGAGGGACGAATGTGGACGTTATACGAAATGATTTGAATTGTAAGATTTATCAAATTTTTGTGTCTATTTTATAAATTAATTGGTGTTATCATTAATTAAATCATATCAAACCATATAAAAGCTTGATTTATCTAGAAGAGTAATAAATTTTCTTTTGTAAAAAACTCCTACCATATAAAAGCATGATTTATCCGAAGAGTAATAAATTTTTCTTTTGTAAAAGAACTCCTACTAAAGTAACATGGCCAATTAGACTAAAAAATGACCCATACATTTTTTTTCCCTTTTTTATTGAGTCGCGAACAAACCGCAATCATTACTTAAAATATACATGATAAACATCTTTCATATGTAAATTTAAATATGAACAACATTTACATAGAAAAAGTAAATTGCACTAGGAAAATCATATGTGATGAATTCAATTAATAAAAGTAGTAACTTAGAGATGATAATAATTTGCTTGTCCCGTTCCCGACGGACGGGAAATGTATGTAATTTCCGCCTGTGTGTATGTGTAAAAACTATATATTTTTGTTTTTTTTTTTTTTAGTTTTAGGTTTTAGTTTTTAAAATTAAAAATTACACTAATTTAAAATTTTAACTAAGATGGACAGGAAGGGGGACTATTTTCAATTCTCCGCGCAAATGGGGGACGGGGTCGGGTTTCAGGGAGTATACTCCCCGCTCCCGCTTCGTTGTCATCTTATGTATGTTGCAAAAATTGAATAAGTGACCTTTATGATAAAATCAAGATATGTAACGAGAGTAATACGTTATTAGAACATATGTAAATCCCACTCTTGTGTACTATGAGCAACTAAAAAAAAACCAAAAAACAAAAAAACAGCAAACAAAAAAAGTAAGCTATAGTAAGAAAACTCTGTGTGATAGATTCAATCAAAAATTATGTTATCAGAATTTTTAAGATAAAATCAAGATATGTAACGAGAGTATTACGTTATAACAGATGTAACGTTTTGCCATACATCTTAGAACTATAGATAAGAATAGGGTGTGGGGCATTGGTTACAACCGGAGAACAGCTGTTTGGCGCTTTGGTTTGATGGTGGAAAAGTATGAACAAGTTGGAGAAAATTGGTTGTGCAATTTGAATGGCCCCCACAAGCTAGCCAACCTTATTATTGTGGTTTGAGTTTTGTTTGTTGTCTTGTAGTTAGGACAGCTATTTGCTTGTCTTGTTCAAAATATCTTATCTCAGGACGCCAACTATGAGTTGGATATATATACACATTATATTGGATGATTTCAGGTCCATATCAATGATATTGTGGGCCATCTACAAATTCATTTTTTTTTTTATTTAGACTTTTCTAGATAAAAGAATTAAAATATATATAATAAAATGCTCATGCTATTTCAATTTTCAAAACGTCTATAACAAATAAATTAGTTATTCTTATTTTCTAGGTCAACCGTTGTGACTTTACTTTCACTATGAATAATTCTTACCCCAAGACCCGCGGTCAAGTTGGTAGTTGGAGGATTTTGTTAGTTTAAAGTGTGAACAAGAGAGAAAAAAATAAAATGTTAAATGGTAAACACCAACTAACAATGTGATGGTCATAGTAATATTTTTGCTCTTGGGAATCAAATAATATGTACAAAGTTTAAGGTATCGGTCCAAAATGACAACTCAAATACAAAGGTTGTGGCCCTCAGAACGAACTAGAAGCAAACAACATAACTAACAGACTTCAAATTCAGGTGATTGGGTGATAGTTTAGACTAGATGCCATTAAGCCAGGATGTTTGTAGTGCTCAGATCGCCCTCAGAACGAACTAGAAGCAACAACATAACTAACAAGACTCAAATTCAGGTGATTGGGTTGATAGTGTAGACTAGATGCCACTAAGCCAGGATGTTTGTAGTGCTCAGATTGTAATGTATTAAGGAGAGACAAGGCACTCCTATTTATACCAGAACTCCCTACCACTTTGCACGTCCACGTGTACGATTCCTGATCTGTCTTCCTCACCATCCTACATGTGTCCATGTCCACATGCCCACGCATCATACCAAGCTGCACCACCCCCACCCGCCCACAACGCACGACTTCCGACCACCACACCGCACCACCTCTAGAAACAGGGGCACGGGCGAGGAGCTTCGGTGCCGCACCGAGGGCGTGCAGGGCCAGTACAGTGCCCCGGTCGGTCGTCGGTGGCTGGCGACACCCTCCGTCCACACCTTCGCTCCGCACCCCCTCCGAAAATGGGGGCGCTAGACACGCACCTGCCGGCAGGGCCAAACCCCTGCCGACAACCCATCCGGTCGACCGCCAGGGCAAATTATGTTGTGCAATCGTGTGCATCATGCATGGTGCACATGAAATTGGATCCGTAATTTCTATATTATACATCCATAATTTTTATACTATAGATTCATAATGTCTATACTATAAATTCATAATTATTGAACTCTATATTTGCAATTACAAAACTCTATATTCATAATTTTCAATGTTCATATTCTCAATTGTTGAACTATGTAATCACAAATCAATTATATGTCATAATTTGATAATTGTACAATTTAGAAATTATGAATCTATAGTTTAGAAATTATGAATCTACAATATAAAAATTATATTTATAGTATAGAAATTATGAATTTATAGTATAAAAATTATGGATCTATAGTATATAAATTATGTATCCAATTCTGTGTGTACCTTGTATGGTGCACACGGTTGCACAGCATAATGCTCTGACCGCCGGTGACCGGCAGTACCAATGCCGGCTCGGCCCGACCCACCAATCTTTCATTGACCCTCCACCTTCTAACCCTTCTTTGACTTGTACCCCCAAAGTCCAAACCAAGCTCAATAAGAAGCCCAATAAATCTAGCCCACAACCCATATCCCATCACAACCTAAAGAATATCTGCAATTTTCAAATTGGCACAGTATATACAGCTATGGCATTAGAGTCACAGGGACCATGCCGTTATTGCTGGTTTTTTTGTTTTTTTTTTTTTTTATTTATTTATAAATCTTTTTGTCTTTGAATTTAGGAAATCGCAAATATAAAAGGGTGGACCATGGTCCACGAGGGCTGTTGGAATGACTATTATAATGGATAACTACAATAATATTGCACAATGTTTTAAATGTGATTTAATGTAAAGTTTGATATTCATCAAATTATCGTGATAGAAGAATAAGTACATTTTTAGGTGGGGTGCTTTACTAATTTAAATAATTGTTTTTGAGAAATAAAAATAAAAGAATACATTTATTGTACATTTAATTTCTTTCATTTAAAAATAAAAAATAACAATTTAAAGAAATAAAAAATAAAATTAAAGGAACACAACCTTAGTATTCTCGTATGAAATTTATGATGAGTGTTCTTTATTATATGTGAGGATAGTTATTGAAGTTAAATTACAATATGTTTGTATTTCTCACAATATATATATATATATATATATATATATATATATATATATATACTAATCAAGGTTTACTTTTACTTAGTGACTTTCCACTTTAACTCTTCTAGATCATCTCAATGGCGTTAGCAATCAGCTCCAAGAGCTTAGCTTATTCCCTCTTAAGAAAACTCAACAACTTCCTCAAAGTTGCTAAGTGGATATGAGTTTCTCGTTACCCACAAAAAAAAAAATGATAATAAACAATTTACATTTTGATAAATACAATTATTATATATATTTGTAACATTTTTGAAATAGTGAATTGTGATTATAAGAAGTTGTTAGTAAAGCATTACACTGTGATAATTACAATTAAATTAAATTATCATAATTTGATTATAATGTTAGAAAATTAATTTGTTTCATATTGTGTTTGCATTTTTTATTTTTTTATAACAAACATTTCAATATATAAAATTGAAAATTATAACATTCATAAACAAAACTCATTCCTCGTTAAATTAAAAGATTAATCATATAGAATTACTAGAAAATTAATAAAGCATATATATAATATATATGATGTTTGCTGAAACATTCATACATCAATAATCTGGGATTCTAATAAACTAAGTAAGAAAGATTGAAAGATTCAATCATGTTCTGGATAATCATAAGCTATATACCTTAATTACTAAATTAATTAGTTACCTTAAGCTTGGACGACGATCAGTTTTGAAAGTATTCAAGGTAGTAATGGGACTAATTATGAATCAGCCATCCAATTAAAACAATCACCGACAATGTCGTAGTTATGATCGTCGTTGTTGTTCATGAACATCGTCAGGACCTCCGAAGACGATAAGTTGTTATTGTTGATGTTGTTAGGGTCGTTATTATTGTCGGCTAGGATCGCCGCGCCGCCACTAACTCGCCGGATCTCAACACCGCCTTATTCTTCAACTCATTCAGCGCCGCCGTGAACTCTCCAGTTCCGTCGCGCCCATGTCCTCTATCGGGAGTGCCACCAGTTGTCCCCGCGGCAGCCGTCTGCGTGTCGCTCCTCCTCCTCCTCCAACCGGATCTTCTCCTTCCCGCCGCGAGTTCCTGCACGCGCGGTGGTAGAGCTGCGCGACGTTCTCCTCCTCCGGCGAGTGCGGCTCCTGGCTCTCCGGCCGCGGCGCGTTGGAGAGGAAGCGGTCGATGACGGCGTCGGCGCTGGGGTGGCCGAAGGTGAAGACGCGCTTGCCGCCGTAGGATTCCACGATGGCGACGGCTTGCGTGCCGCACAGGATGCAGAGCTCGCTGGCCTTGTTGAACAGGCCGATGCGGCGCTTCGAGAACGCCACGTGCCGGTGGCTGACGTTGTCTATCTTCTTGATCTCGATCTTCCGGCGGCCTTGAGTTTGCTTCTTCTTGCCGGTCTTGTTTTCCAGAAAATTCTTTGAGTTTCCGACGTATAGTACTGTAAGATCGATGTAAATAATGGCTCCTAGTCCTAGACTCCTAGGGTTTACACTTTTTATTTAATCTTCTTACAAGAATCTAAAGATTTCCTTAAAAAGATTCCGTTTGTTTCCTCTTTTTTCGGTTCTAAAAGAGGAAAATTTTTACCCTACAATATCTTGCAAAGTAGTACTACTAAATATTAAATAATTAATATTATTTTGATATGTGTCAAAATCTATATCTACCCACATAAAAATTAAAATATTCAACTCAGGTATAAAGGTAAATTATTATGTGAACCATAAATATCAAATACATTTTTAATATATTAAATGTACATTATTTTTATACTGAATTAACATTATACGGAGTATAAAATAATATACTTTTAATACTCAAATAATATATTTTATGTACATAAATAATGTATTTTTAATATATTAAAAATGTATTTTATTTATAATCCATCTAATTGTGTGGATCGTGATCTATGTAATAATGATCGAGGTATAAATTATAGATCGAGAATTTTCTAAACATATAATTTAAATTGACTGAATATTTATCATAACCAAACATCCAAAACCAATAACATCACATATGATCGACTATATGATTATAATATTCATCAATATGTAAATCTTTTATGGAGTATATATTAACTAATGTATAATATTATTATAGCTAAAGAATTGATTAGATGTATTAATTGGCCGAAATTAATGTACAAAAATAATAATTATTTACTAAAATAATTGTCTTATTTACGCTTTTCTTTTTGAAAAATATATATATATATATTATTTATTTATCATAATCAAACATTCAAACTAATAAAATCACATATATTTTTTTTAAGTATTATTGACACTCTTATTAATAAAATCACATATTATTATATGATTACAAATTTACAATATTCATCAATAGGTAAATATGTTATATATTTGTCATTAAATTGTCATATATTAATCCATATGTGTTGAGTTATTCTTCTAAAATGTTGAACCCCAACCCTAAGGGCTCCAGGCCAGACAATATGTGTTCAGTTATGCATATGATGATTCAGTACCAATTTAGGGAGCATGATTAGAGGATAAATTAGTAACATTTTGGTAATGATGATGATCATGGATTATTTAATTTACAGCTAGCAAACATTATGCCACCAACCCATCAATTCAATTTATCCATTCAGAGTCATTACATTGGGCAATTTATCTCTTTTAATCCGTTAGGTAATTAAGAGATGAATTGAAGAATTATTGAGACACATAAATACACATTCAATGATTTATGTCTGATTTAGTTAAGAAACAAAGACAGAAAACAGGTGAAACCATAGGAATTATTGGAGTACAATTTTTTGGAAGAATCTTTTTAATTTAGGGATTTAGAAAAATCCATGACGATCAAATCCAAAGGTAGGTTTGCAGCGCTTGATGATGAGGAAGAGTGTTATTATCCGTATTGATCATTATCATTTGTGGTTTTGTCTCTTCAAGATCAAGTAATGTCTTCGCATTCATGGCTAAAAACGTTGATGATGAAGTGTTAACAGTAGCTTCCGCCGCCGCCATGATTTTCCCTATCTGGGAAGCCACACTTTTCTTGAGCTCATCCATGGCGATCATCACCTGCTCGAGCTCCGGCAACCCAAGCTCGGTGATCGGAGCTTCCCACCAGTACTGGCGGCTACGCCTCTCCTTTCTCATCCGCCCAAGCATCTCTCCTCTCTTCTTCTCCATCTCCGACGCCGCCAGCACCTGCGTCAGCTGGAGGTTCATCTCGCAGACGGCGGCGGCGCTGCGGTGGGCCTCCGCCAGGTGGAGGGCGGCGCCGGAGACTGGGTGAGGGTTCCGGGAGAGGAACCTGTCGAGAATGGGGTCCACGTTGGGATGACCGAAGGAGAAAGCTTTTCCGGCCGGCGAGAACACTATAATGGCGATCTCTACTCCGCAGAGAGTGCATAGCTCGCTGGCTTTCTTGAAAAGCCCAGATCGGCGCTTGGAGAAGGTGACTTGTAGGTGATTCTTCGTCTCTATTTTTGCGATCTTGATCTTTTGCCGGCCCATATTTGGCTTCTTCGCCATGGCTAGAAAGCTCATAAAATTATCAGATTGACTGTTTGAAGCTTGTTGTGAAACATAGAAACTGGATTGGAGTATTTAAAGGGTCTCCATTCACATTGTTTTTACTACGTTCAATTAATTTTCATTCATTTTAGTAGCATTTCTATCTTCATATATAAATTACCCAAATCATATGGGAGTTAGAAAATCACATCATCTTAATGCCTAAAAGTAATTATCATTTAAAAGGTTTAAAGTTTGATTCTTATACAAAGCAGGTATGTCATTCAATACTATCATTTGAAGCATGTGTTCGAATCCATTATGATATACTATACAATTAAAACAAGTTATTTCTAATGGGATTAAATTAAAATTAAAAAAAAAAAAGTTTAAATATGGGAGCGCAACTATTCTTCTTTCAAAAGGTTGAATTTCCAATTTCTAAGGGTCACTCACATCCGACCCCACAGAATATTTAGGAGGATAAAAGAAAAGATAGACAATATATCTTTTATCTCGATTAATTAAAGAGTTTTGGGTCATTTTTTTTTTAATAAGAGTTAAACTCTGCTAACGTGATTTGGTTCAATTTAGATTAGTCCTAATGTGGTATGTAATGTATTATGTATATGGGATATTATTTATTACCAAATCTTAATTTTCAATGAATGATAATGATAGTATTATTATCCAACAAGTGATGTTATAACTAGACGTGATAATGTGACTGTTACTGAAGAGAAGCATTAATCTTCAAATCATATCAGTCATAGAAACCAAGAATTTGAGTATTATTATTTCAAAGGCTGAACCCCAACCCTAAGGGCCCCCACACCTCGGCCCGACAGGGTCTTAGTATATGTAGACTATATTATTCATAACCCGCATGTGTTTAGTTCAATAGTTTAGTGGCAGTATTTGGAGTATAAGAGACCAAAGTTTGAATCTTAGCGGCGTCTAAAGTGGACAGATTCCTTGTGCGCACCGGCCATTTGGCCATGTCTACTAACTCATTGAGTTTACATCCTTCCACATGCTCTATCGGGTCGGAGTGTGACCTTAGGGTTGGGGATTCAGCATTTCGAGGTAAGATATATTATTCATGTACTAACGGAGTGTTTGGTTGGAAGGAAGGAATTAAGGGGTAAAGGAATTGTAATTCGGTGGGAAGAAGAATAAAGTAGGAATTACCAATTACATTGTTTGGTAGGAAGAGAATAATGAAAATGGAACTAAGTGACTATAAAGACTAAAATACCCTTAGTGTGTAATAATTTTAATAATAACATTCAAGGACGACAAATATGTATTTTCCACCCCTTTCCCTTTGGATGAATTCATTGAATTGCAATTGCATAGGGGGACCCTATGAATTGCGATTCAATGAATTGAGGGAATTGCAATTCTTGGAATTGCAATTCCTCCAACCAAACAATGTAGTTTATCATTTCATTGAATTGCAATTCAATTCCAACCCAATTCATGTCAAACCAAACACCCCCTAAGATCAACTTCATTAGCTCAAATTTTGCAAATTTTTTAGATGCCAAGTAACAATAGGAGGGAGAAAAGAGAGCAAAAAAGACAAAAAGAAAAAAAAAACGAAAATAAAAAAATTACTCGGTTAATGTTTTTACACGCCTAATGCAAGGCGCGCCAAGTGGGTTTCACATCAAAATAATATGTTTTGTGTGTGTGTAAGAGATCAAATACGGAGGATCAAAGGTATCTTCATGTAACAAAAAAAGTGAAAAATCTTAGTAATTTATAATTTTGACAAAAGTATTGCATTTTTTATGTATTTATTTACAATTTTGACAATATATATATATATTTTACACCACACTTTTATTAAGAAGTATAGCGGGAATGCATATTTTTATGTTCACCTTTGTAGTAGTATCTCTTTTTGTTCCGACCATCTTGCATTCCCTCTAAATTAAAGTCTTAATAATTAATTAATAATTAATGCTTTCATAAAAAAAAAAAATAATTAATTAATTCATACTCTCTTCTCCACTAGCATGAGCTTAGGCCTGCTCGAAAGGTCTTTGGTCATAAATATAATAATATTCCGTGAATATATACATCATTATTCAATTTTAATTTCACCAATATATATTGCATGCTCATCCGATCCCACAAAAAAGATTGAAAATTAATTTGAATACATGGAAGTATATATGGTCCAAACATTTTCGATCATCCTTATTAGATTATATATATTCTATGCCGCAAATGGGTTGTAATGAATGACATATTTGATTAAGTTTCGAACAGATCCGGCGGCGGCGAGAAGGGAGACAAAGAAGCAGAAAATGCTGAGTGTCTGCAAACAAATCCATGCGCAGGAGAATCTCCGAATCTTTGCTTGTTTCATGTACATTTGTATTGGGAAATATATGGTGAGAGGCCAGAAAGAAATGGCTCCCAGAAGACCCACGAAGGCGTTGAAGAAGGGGAATATCAATCCCACTATCACTGTGAATATCACGTATCCTGTTCTCCATAGTAGCCTGAAGAAGTTGAACTCCCAGAATCCAAGAATGATGAATTCTGCCGTTACGAATCTGTTTTCCGGCCACATTCTCCGGCTCCAGCTCTCTACAAATGCAAATACTGGTTGAGTAAATACCTGCACCAGCACACACATGATCAATCATGTATATTTAGTTTTTTTTTTTTTTTTGAGTGACTAGCTAGGCACACTCTCGAGAATGTGGATTGTGTGTATCCTATCTTGTGACCTTAGGTCTAAAATTATTAGACCAGGCCATAACGAGTAAATCAACCTATGTTATTCATAGCTGACTATCTCAACTCAAATCAATAAGGTCAATAGGTCGTTTCTTGATGACGTGCATTGGGTAAATCTCACATGGTGATGACCTAGTTGTGAAAGGATCTATCTAGGTTGCCCCTGGCCCGTTCAAACTAAAAAGACCAACAGATCGCTTCCGTGTAAAACCCCGGCCACCTTGTAACCCTATTGGATCACAATGATAAATCAGTCTACTAGTTAAGTTGTTTATAGTTGATCAGTTCAAACCTAAAGTCAATAGACCGTTACGTGTATTGGGTAAATCTCACACTGTAACTCTAGCTGCCAAAAGATCGAACCACAATGGATAAATCAGCCTAGATTGCCACTGATCCGTTCAAACCAAGAAAGTCAATAAGTACCTGGTAGGCTCCAATGAGGTGGACAGCAATGCATGCATTAGCAAAGTCAATAAGCCAATATGGTTCATAGAAGCCATGATCATCCGTTAAAAGGTTCCCCGGAGCATCAACTCCGAATGCAACATAGCCGACGATCCCACACAGTGTGTAGAAGAGCGATGACACCATGATCCCAACGAAAGTCGCCTGTTTCATCACTCTGTTCTCTCTCGGGGAAGCTTTCAGTGTATCCTGCAATTCTAACGTTGTAATAATAAGAGGCCAAGAAGTTCCTCTTCACGACTCCCGACAGAGATTCACTTGCCTGTATTTCAATGACAACAATGGAGAAAGCAAAGGCGATGGCAATGTTTCCAAGAGCCGAGAATGTTTTCCACATCTTATCCACAGCCGAGTTGTTGTTGCCAATCGGCACACCCGTCACACTTGTTCTTCCCGGCGTTCCACCTGATAAAAGACCTCTCATTTGAAGGGTCATAGCTATATCGTTGGACCAAATTAAAATGTGATTAAAGCGGCGTACCGGCGATTCTTGCAGCGGAGAGAGCAAGGCCGATGATGGCGTAAGTAAATGACATGATGGCAGCAATCACTGACATGAAAGAAATATTGTGAAATTTTGGTATTTGACTAAGGATCATCTGCACTGCTCCAAACTCCAGTATGTATCTCCGGGTTGACGGAGAGCATTCCGGCTGCCTACCATGCCCGCCGTACGCGTGCTTGTGGTAACAGTTGCTTCTTTCAATCGCCCTCGTCATCAATTCAATAAACGTTACTTCATAATATAATGTTCCAACTAATTTAACACAATCAGTTATCAGCTAAGCAACGAAATAAATACTTACCCTAAGCTAAGAGCGGTTGTGATTACGTATCCAATGGCAAGCCCAATTAGAGTAGCATATTGGGCAAGTGCACAAAACATAAATTGTATGCCGCCTGTAATATAATCTTATGATTACTAAATTAATTAACGTACAGTTTGACCAATTTGAATGGCATACCCAGATGAGTTCTAACGGCGTCCATGTAAGAATGGTTGCGCGTGCCTTCCGGCGAGCGGTAACAATCCGTGAGTAGAATGGAAGTGTACAACGTGATGACGGAGAAGACGAGCAGAGCCGCCGGTCCGGCGACGCTTCCCAGCTGCGCCACCGCCCAGGCTAGAGACTTCAACACCACCTATTTTGCATTTATTATGTGCCCTGGCCGCTTGCGGTTATCAGTGCCCTACATACATTAATATACATTCGACACATCCATGATACTCAAAATTGAATTAACTACTTAGTTTTCATCGAAACAATATAAACATATATATTAGGCAATATACACTACATCTCATCATACCGGAGATTTCTACAAACACGACATTAGAATTTTTCGATATTATACACGCTCTCTCCCCCGCCCCCGCCTCACCTCATCATCGGAATAAAATCTCTGGCCTCCTCTTGATACAACACCACTCGTAGTTCTCTCCATTATTCTGCAATTCGATCTCTTCATTTCTTAATCTAATATGACAATAATCTGCGCATCTGTGTAAACTCTGCATGTAGACATGGCGACTAAATAGAAATATTAATGACAGTACATATTTACACTCAGAGATGGTAGAGAAACTCAGGAAGTGAATGAAAGAAAACATTATTCATCTCGCACAGCGACTACTAACGTAACTGCGAAAATCTTTGATTTTGGCCCACGATGTGCCGGAATCGAGGCGGTTCTTGATAAAGCGCGACATGTCCATTAGTTTGGAGATCTAAGTGAAGCCAAGAAAGTACGATGAGTGTCGGGTTCTTATTGTGATAAATATCGAGTCGTCGGTTCTTTTTTTCCCAATTGACCCAGCGTCCCAATTTACTTCAATTATATGGTTCCCTGTTAGTTAATGTGATTGCAAATTTTATCTAAAAAATACTAAATTTAAAAATATTAAATAATAAATATTGATGATAACCTTGGTTAGCGTACTGTCGGCCTTGCCGAGAGAGTATGGTTCAACTATCTTGTATGGAAAAGCTCATCTCTTCTCCTATAGTTAGGTTGCGGCGAGGTGATGAGGGATGATAAGTTCCAATGGGGAGTCTCTTCAACTCTATGTTTGGCGAATAATGTTGTAAACATTGCCGAGTCGACGCCTAAGCTCAAAGCAGTTAGTTCCTAGTGGCGCGCCTCAACTTGGGTGAGATTTGTTTTTTTGCTTCTGTCTCTTTCCTCTCTTATTTTCTTCTGTCTTTCAAACTAACGGCACTAACATGAATTGCAATGGATAGTTGATGGGATTGGTATAAACAGTCTATAACTATAAGTGAAAAAATTTTGGGAAAGGTGGACGTATACCAAATACTCGGCCGCCCCTAGCGCTCTCCAAGCGCCCGACTAGCGCATAGCGCCTTTGCTACAACATGTTGTGGGCCTGGGTCCAGCCCGCCCTCCCTATAAGTGTGGCGAGATTACTCTCATGGTAGGTGATTCAATACGAACAGTCGAAGTTTATACTCATGTTCAGTAAGAAATCAGATTTCATTTTCTTAATGTTGACAAAAAGATGGTGAGAAATCAATTCATTTTCTAGTTGACAAGATGGTGTCAGGGATCATGCACCCAGAGTTGGATAAGGCATCCCCATAGGGGATTTCACGTTTTTTAGGTAAATGGTGAAGTGTAGAGAGATGACGAGGAGAGAGGACGAGGAAGGTTGGTATTATGAACTGTGAGATATTTGGCAGATTTGGGGATTTTATGGGTGGTTTGAGAATTTGAGGACATTGTTAGTTTTGATTGTTTTATTTTTTCTTTCTGTTTCTTTTCACATTCTCTTCCTCTCCCAAACCTACCACATGGAGGATGCCCCAATGAGGGATGTTCCGGTAGGTTGATTGGTGTGGTTACTTATGAATTATTATTATTATATTTTATTATGTACAACCGGCCCGATACTTTCATAGAGAATGCGTTACTTTCTCCCCCGAGATATTAGATTTTTTTTTTTTTTTTTGATGCCCCGAGACTTAAAGTAATTAACTTATATTGAATATATGTGCGTGTTCTATTCTATTCGATTTTGAATTGAATATAATATGTTTGTTTTTGGCATATTAAGTTTGTATGTGATTTACATATTGAATTATTACGGACGGTAAAATATATAATATAGTAGGATGATATTGCACTTTGGATCATTATGGTTAATAGTTGTCGTATTTTTCGTCCCTTACCTCACGTTTAGAGTTGTACTTATGAAATTCTTTATTATTACTAAAAAGGGAATTCAGTAATCGTTTATATGTGATAATTTCGATGATCATAACAAGTTAATTAATATAATAATAATAATAAAATAATAAATAATAATAATAATAATAATAATTATAATATAATATTATTATTAATATTATTTATTATTATTAATTATTATGTATTTTATTGATTATTATATTATATATTTATTATTGTGTTGTTGTTGTGTTGTTGTTATTATTTATGTTCGAAAACCCTAAGAATATTTCAAATTTTCTAATTTTTCAATCAAGAAGGAGGTTACTTATCTAAGCGCTCTCTGTAGGCCATTGGAATCTCAAAGCGAATCTTCTTCAGAAACCTCGGCACTCACCCGCCAAATGCCGTACTAGTTATAACGTCATCCTCAGTCATGCGCGAGAGCTTCGCCAAATGATTCGTTACATCATTGTTTACTCTTGTAACATAGTTTTAGTTCGCGTAAACCCTAAAATATTTTCTTACATTTATATATATTTTTCCATCCAGAGGGAGCCGTTAACCCTATCGCTCTCTGTAACTCTACGAGTTGTTGGAATCTCCATGAGAACCTCGGCTCACATCTCGGACATCACCCGCCAATGTCATAATGATCACCCCAGTCATGCGTGGTGGATCGCTTCACCAAATTGATTCTTTACATTGCAATTGTTATGTTCTTTGATATATTATTTATGTTGCAAAAACCCTAAAAATATGTTCTTTAAATTTATCATTTCTTTTTCAATCAGGAGGGAGATTAACCTCGTCTAGCGCTCTCCTGTAACTCTACGAGTCGTTGGAATCTCAGGAAAATCCTCCTTCACAATCTCAAGCACATCGCCCGCCAAATGCTCTCTTAACGATCAATTGACAGTCATGCGCGATGGATCTATCATATCACTTCGCCATCCAAATGATTCGTTACATTGCACTGTTCGATCTACTCCTTGTAAACATGCAATATTTAGGTTTGATATTACTTATTCGTCCATCGTCGACATTCGCTGAGGAAGTTGGTCACAAGTTCGTGGGATGATCTCTTATTATTATGATAACTAAGTCAATCAACAACTCTCTTTGCATCACACTCTACAATAACCTTCAGATAACGTAACCTCGTTCCACACACGTTTGAGCCCCTTCAGAATAGCACATACTTCAACTTCATCGATTGAACACTGTACTCATCAATATTAGCAATAAAACCAACAACCTATACTTTGCAATCATCCCAAAAAAGCACATCCCTCGCTCTCAGTTATGCATGTTCTTGGTCTCTGCTCGTATTTGTATTGAGTTTCGTTCACTGATCACTCATTCTTATTGCGCTACATCTGATAGTTGGTTTCAATGTTAATAAATATAAAATCAATATTTTGAATATGTAAAATATAAATTATTATCAAGACCTTAGAAATATGACATAATGAATAAAATATAATTTTTATATCTAAAAATAATAAGTTTAATTTTTGTTAACGTTATCTTCTAATACGGATGACACTTTTCATTTGCCCAAAAAAAAAAAAAAGAAAAAAAAAAGAAAAAAGAAAAGGGTCAGATTCATGCGATTATTTCACTGTAATGTAATACGAAATACACGGGGTGCTATAAAATGCCGACCGGAACTTGTGTCATTTTGCCTCAAACTCCAGAAAAAGCCCTCAAAACCCCGCTAGAATCAGCACCGGCTCGTTTCCGTCGCTCCACCGCTATACCTTTGAGAGCTTAAGACATGGTGGAATACGCACATTTAGACTTAAACGGAGAACTGCATTTTCCTGGACCTTTTTAACGCCTCTGTTCTATTGCCAAGCCTTGAATTTATCTAATTACTGTTCAAATTCAAGGCCTTGCTCTGGGATCGGGTCGTCTTGATTGTTTCTAGGGTTTAGCTTTCAGGTTGACGCTATTCAAAGCGGAAACGTTCTACTTAGTATACCCTCCGTTTCCTGACTGAATTCTGGGTATGATTTCTGTAGAAAAATTTAACCTTTCTCTTTTCATTCCGTTTTAATTTCAAGAGCTGAATGATTCACCTAGAATCAGGTCGGGTACCGTTATCTGTTTGTGCTGAACTGCTGGCTGATTCTGAGATTCCTTGATAGAGCAGTTTTGAGCTCCATTTTGTAATCAAGTTACCAGTTTTATGCCAAAAATCTTTACTTTCAGATGTTACGGGAACTGAGTTCTGAAGTTCTATTGATCGTTGAGCTATATGCTTTATGCCCAAGTCTTTGATTTTAATTCATAGCATTTATAGCTTTTAAACTATGTCAAAATGTCTAAGCTTGTAGCCTGTGCCTTCCAAATTCCTTTCAAGTTTTCAAGATATGTGTTTATGCAAAAACTTTGATGCTGCTCTTATGTTTTATTGTACCTTTGTGTGTTTGTTTCTTTATGTT
>VALG01013708.1:7003-26311 GCA_009835305.1 Ipomoea purpurea
AGAATTACAAAAAACAAATACAGAACGTTTAAGATCGTTAAATATATCAACAATTACTCATTTTCAAATTAAAATAAAAAAATTAAAATAATTAAAAAATAAACTCAAAATAAAAACTAAAAATTAAAATTAAAAAATAGTAAAAAAAAAATGGTGCAAAAACTGTGTTTTAGATTTTGTATTATTAATAAAATTGAGGGTGTTTTCAAAAAAAAATAATAAAATTGAGGGTGGGCCGGTTGGGAACAGCGGCCCCACTCTTTGCGCATGCGCCAGGCATGTATTAGCGAATGTCTGGCCACTCTGCCACAAGCTTGGTATGATAATCTCCACATATAATTGTTAATAAGCTTATAATCTAGTGATTTGAAACGACTTTCTCATATAAAAAATTATGAATTTAAATTTTAGTAGGGCATTTAATTTCCTCGATCTCATGAAATATAAAGAGTCAATAACATTTTTTCTGAGGCTCAATCTCATGACCCTCCATATTAGAGAGGTCACTACATATCATCTGAGCACAACATGCTTTGCTATGATAAAAAAATTTAATCTCACCCAAACTTATGCAATTAAGTATTAATATGTCAATAGCTCCATGCATACAAATTAAATTCATCAAATTTCTGTATTTACTTCTCATACAATTGTTTTCAATTTTATTCACTAATCGATTTATTTAGTCGCATCAATTGTAATACTAATTTTTCTTTGTATCTTCTTTTCGCTTCGTCTATTAGTTACATAAGATTCACCATTTTCCATATCTAAGATGTATTGTTTTTCTATATGCTCATCCAAGCATTCAGATATGGTTCACTAGCTAAATTAGCGATTTAAAAAAAAAATTATTAAAAAAAAATTCTTTTTAATAAAAATAACGGCATTTTTAATTTTGACAATCCGGAACTAGTAGCACCAGAACCTCTTAGTCGGCACTTGAATTCTTGTCACAATATGAGGAATGAGGAAGGAAACTCGAGAGAGAACAAAACGCAAATTTTCAGGTATGCTACCCTCGACGGAGGTATTTTTACTCATTCACGAAAATCAGTGATTGATGAATTTGTTTGATTTATAATTGGTGATGAATTGAATTATATTTTAGTCAATCCGAAAATACTCGTTTCGAAAGATTTGTTAAAAAATCTTTACAATTACAATATAAAAATTAATTAAAAAAAAAAAAAAAAAAAAAAAAGTACCAAGGAATTCTTTAAAACGTGCCATCTATAAAAGTTTTCATATGTCAAAAGTTATGCTAGTTAATTATTTTGCAAAGTTTAATGATCGTGTTGTTTTAACTAGTGATACTTAGACAACTCCTCAAGGTGAGCCATATATTTAGTGTTACTTGTCATTGGATATATTATAATTGGATACTCTAAAAGAGAATTATTGGTTTCTAATTAATGGAAGAATCCCATACTCCTTTTAATTTAAAAGAAAGAATAATAAATGTTTTGGATGAGTTTGATTAAGAAATAAGGTTGTTTTCCAATTTATTTAGATAATGCTTCTTCTCATACTTAGATTTATAGATTTTTTACTTGAAACCTTACCTTTACCTATTAATGGTCAATTATTGCATATTCTATGTTGTGCTCATGTTTTAAATTTAATTATGTGTCCAAGAAGAACTGCATAGTTTAAGTGATTCAGCTGAACTAATTAGAAAATGTGTTAAATGGCTTAGATACAATAAAAACAAAAACAAAAATGAATTTAAAATATTGTGTGCACAACATGTTTTTTTTTTAAGGACATTTTAGTTTAGATACACCTACTTGATGGGATTCTACATATAAATTGTTATGTGAAACTGATGCATATCACGAGGTAATAACTATTTTGTATAATGCTAATCAAACTAGTGATGTTTGTGTAATTACAACTCAACATTGGGAAGTAGCTAGTAATATTTGTGCAATTCTTCAATCATTAGATAGTGCTACAAAATCATTATCTTTAGTTTATGAGCCTAACGTTCATTTAGTTGTAACTGAATGTATTACAATTGTTAGTACTACTCTTACTTCTTTTATTGAAGATCCTATTTTGTCTGGTTTAGTTCAAAATATGATAGATAAATTTGTATCATATTTTAATGATATTTCTTATATTTATGGTTTACTGTTATTCTTGATCCAAATGTGACTAAACCATAAATGTAAGGAATTTCACTAAAATATGATATAAATTTGTCTATCATATTTTGAACTAATCTAGACAAAATAAAATTTTCAATAAAAGAAGTAAGAGTACAAACAACTGTAATGCATTCAGTTACAACTAAATGAACGTTAGTCTCATAATCTAAAGAAAATAATTTGTAGCACTATCAAATGATTGAAGAATTGCACAAACATTACTAGTTGCACTACTTCCCAATGTTAAATTGTAATTACACAAGCATCACTAGTTTGATTACTATTATACAAAATAATTATTACCTCATGATATAGAGCAGTTTTACTTAACAATTTATATGTATAATCCATCGAGTAGGTATATCTAAACTAAACTGTCTTTTTTTTTATATATATAATATATATATATATATTATAAATATATATATATCATATATATAATTATATATATATATATATAATATTATATATATAAATCATGTTGAGCACACAATATTTTAAAACATTTTTTTTTTGTATCTAAGTCATTATAAATTTCCTAAATTGGTTCGAACTAAATCACTCAAACTATTTCAGTTCCTTCTTGAACACAAAATTTAAAACATGAGCACAACATCTAATAATGAAATAATTGACTATTAACAAGTAAAGGGTAAGGTTTCAAGTAAAAAATCTATAAATCTAAGTATGGAAGAAGCATTATCTAAAGAAATTGGAAAAAAAAAATTATTTCTTAATTCAAACTCAACCAAACATTTATTATTCTTTCTTTTAAATTAAAAGGAGTATGGGATTCTTCCATTAATTCAAAACCAATAATTCTCTTTAAGAGTATCCAATTATTATCTATCCAATGACAAGTAACACAAATATATGGCTCATATTGAGGAGTTGTCCAAGTATCACTAGTTAAAGCAACATGACCATTCAAATTTACAAAATAATTAACTAACATCAAACTTCTGACATATGAAAACTTTTATAGATAGCACGTTTTAAAATATTCATTGGTACTTTTTTTATATTGTGGTTGTAAAGATTTTTTAGCAAATCTTCAAAATGAGTATTTTCGGATTGACTAAAAGGTAATTCCTCACCAAATTATAAATATATCCAAATTCATCAATCATTGATTCTCGTGAATAAGTAAAAATACCTCCACTAGGAAATAACATACCCGGAAATTTACATTTTGTCCTCTCTCGAGTTGTTCATCACTAGAGGGGGCCCATAGGTGATAGGTCATAAGATATACTAATATATTATATATAATATATATTTCTTAAGTTAGTATTAGTAGTATATACGGAGTATTAAAAAAGACTATGAAGAGACGCTGAGACGGAAGGCGAAGCCGAGAAGACAGACAACCGAAGAAGATCGAGACGTCGCACACCCATGCCGCCCTTTGCCTCGCCGGTCATGCACATTCAATTCTTCTTAATGGTAAAAATGAAGTTATTAAAAGCTCAGTAGCCAAATAACAATGGCAATCAACAATCTACTTCGACAAATAACAAATCTTCTCTCTAAATCGGCTTCGCTACTTTCTAGTTCGTCGGACGCCGGCCTGCTGCCACGCCTTTGCCTAATATTCTTCGTAGTCCCTTCGTGGCTTCAGTGCTTCACTAAATCCTCTAATCACTTGCCTAATCTCAATAATATGCAATTGCAATTTGCAAATGTATTTTATGATTTAGATTTTTTTCTTTTTTTTTTGAAAACTATGATTTGGGAATTAGGAATTTAGTTTTCAGAATGTCTTATTGTTCTATTGTTGTTTCTAGGATTAGGAATTGTTATTGTTGATTTTGGTAATTGGAATTAAAGAGTTGTTAGAAATGGGCCGAATTGCAGAATGCAGATTAGGAATTGTCTGTGTCTTTATTTAGGAGCCAGTGTTATGCTGTGCAATCGTGTGCACCATGCAAGGTGCACACAAAATTGGATCCATAATTTCTATACTATAAATTCATAATTTCTATACTGTATATTCATAATTTCTAAACTCTAGATTCATAATTTCTATACTATAAATTCATAATTGTAATACTATAGATTCAATTTCTAAACTCTAGATTCATAATTTCTATAATATAAATTCATAATTGCTATACTATAGATTCATAATTTCTATACTATAAATTCACAATTCCTAAACTGTATAGTTATCAAATTATGAACATATAGTTCAGTGATTTGTAAATACATAGTTCAATAATTGGGAATATGAACATAGAGTTTTGTAATTGTGAATATAAAGTTCAATAATTATGAATTTATAGTATATATAGAAATTATGAATCTATAGTATAAAAATTATGAATCTATAGTATAGAAATTATTGATTCAATTCCGTGTGCACCATGCATATATGGTGCACACGGTTTCACAGCATAATTTGCCCTTTATTTATGAACAAATTTTCAGAATGCAGATTAGCAGTAAGGCAAATTAGGAATTGTCTGTGTCTTTATTTAATATTTATGAACAAATTTTAATTTTGCTGTGGCTGATGGTTTAAAAAAAAAAAAAAAATCAATATTGTACTGACACTACTGTGTTTTGATACCTTGCCTCATGATGAATTACAATAATTCTTGTTGCACATTTTTCTTCTCTTAGACTGTTGAATAAAATCTCAATTGAAAAATAAAGGGAAAAAATTAAATATTATAACAAATTTTCATTACAGAATTAAAATGTGTAGTAAATTTTGTTTACTACTACTTGTGTTATTCTTGATGAAAATGTGTGTTATTCATGTTATTTGATATTATCCTCTCTTTTTTTTTTTTAGTATTATTAAGTTTAAATATTTAAATTTACCTTTTCATATAAAGGCCTTTTTATTTAATTTTCGCCCCGGACCTATAAAATGTTTAGAACCGGTTCCTGGTTCATATTGTCGCAAGAATTCGAGTGCCGACTAAGAGTTCCGGTGCTACTAGTTTCAGATTGTCAAGAAAAGATTTTTGAATCCTCTTCATATTTGCACATATTCTACAACTTACTAAATATCAATTGAAAGATCCTTGAACGAGTATTTTTTTCAAAGTGTTACGAAATCCATGATGTTGGTTGGTTTCCTCCCCCATCCGTTGGAGGAATATGAGGAAGATTGGCGTCACCTATTGATTCTTGAATATAAACAAATTGATGTTGATCAATTTCTTGTGAATCTTCTCTTACATTAGAAAAATCAATTGGCCTCTTATCGGGATTGTCACTATAAGGCTTATAAGCCATATGAGATTATGAGTATATAAGAATTAAAAATATAGGACTAATATAGGATTATAAGAATTAAAAATATAGGACTAATATAGGATTATAAGAATTAAAAATATAGGATTATAAGAAATTAAAAATATATAAATTGATATTGAAAATTTGAAGTATTGAAATTTGAGAGGTTTAAAGAAATTAATGAATGAAAAATAAATAAGAGTAATAAATTTTGTAAAGAGTAAGATGATGTATAATTGCTACACAAAGGATTACTTTAAGTCTAGAATTCACTCTAAAAGGACCCTAAAAGTGTGTGTCTTTGGCACTTATCACAATTTTTCACACTTTAGCCTTGATTGTCCAAATCAAGTTTCATCAAACCCAAGATCATATAAGTGTCAAAGATAAACCTAACCTTACTCGAAATGCCAACTTAATTCATCCTTCGGTCAATCAAGATAAGTGTTATGCAACCGAGTGGGTGAAGCCCCCCACAGTATGTGATAAATAAGCTAGTGATGCACCCCTACTAAACTACTCACGGAATATATATACTAAGGAAGCTTCAAAGCAAATGAAAAAAAAAGGTTATCCTCTCACACCACATATCAGCATGCAATCCCAAAGTGGTATTCACCTCTTATCTTGCAAAGGCCTATAGTCGAGCCACCCTAGTGGGAAACGATGTGGTACTAACCAACCGAACCCATCCTTATACTGCCAAGGTCCCTTACAAGAAATTAAATGAATGGTTTGCCATGGGCCTCTCACCAACCTTAAGCCAAGGTCCAATCTCCTCCGGCACGGAGCTTCGTGTTTTTACCTGGAGAAACCTTTTGTGGTCCCGACTTAAGCGTTGGTTCACACCTCCTTCCACCCTTATGCCAAGGATCGACTTCCCGCAGCATAGATCTTTATGTTTTTACCCGAAGAGTCTTTATGATCCGACATAAGCAATGACTCACCTCTTTTGCTCTCTTTTTCTCATCCTCCTAGGACATCACCATGGGACAAACCGACTTCACGTGGGAGCTCGCGCTTTCGAAGACAGTGCCAATGGAATTGCCCCAAATCCTAGCAGATGGTTTACCTCTTTTTTTTTTTTTTTTTTTTTTTTTTTTTATCTCTGGGATGGCCATTTATTTTTGGTCTTTGCCTTTTCTCATCGTCATTCCCCACCTTTTCACTCATATGTTTCTTTTTGGGGATAAGAAATTTTCTCACTTCTCTCCAGCAAAGCTCAAGTTTTGGCCCATACCTTGCAAAAATTATGGTTTCATTCCCGACCTTGCCTTTTCTTATCTTTCCAAGGTTTCGGGAAGTAGCACACCTCCCACATTCAAAGGGATCATTTACCTAAGGTTTTAAGCAAGATAGGAGGTGAATTCAAATACAAGATGCATCAAAGTGTAAACCTATATGACTTATCTATGCAAATTCCTCATTGGGTGTAGAGAAAGTAGCTTCCAATAGGATATTTCAAGAGTAAAATTTTCGAACCGGGCACATCACTCTCACATTCATCACATCAATATGAACAAAGAGGGGGGAAGCACACTCCAAAATCAACACACTCCGTAATCAAGAACCAAAGAATCAATTTAAGTGACATGAGACCCAAATAAGCCACAATGTGGCTTCCTTTCCACACTTTAAACCGAACATCGCCCTCGATGTTCTGTACTTAAGGTAGATAAGAAGGTTAAGGTGGCCCCGCGCCAAAGAAAATGGCTTGTCCCTTTCACACTTTAGGATTTTTGTGGGACTTGAGTGAACTTTGAAACTAATCCTTTGTGAGCAAGCAAAACCAATTAAGCACATGCCAAAAGCAAACAGGTTTTCCAACAGCTTTAGAATGTACAACTAGGGCTAAAAAAGTTAAGGATAAAGAGTTGAGTCACCAATATAGTTGCAATAAATCCCTTTATCCTATTTTGAAAACCATTCGCCTTTGCCTTTTTTATTCAGAAAGGAATGCTTCAAAAAATCGGTTAGTGGGCATAAGAAATACAATCCCACCAACTTTGAGCTTAAAACAAAAAGGAATGGGAAGGCTAGTCTTACTACTAGTGTTTTGGTGATTTTAATTTTTTCAGATTTTTTATCATTTTTTCCAAAGGAAAGCAATATAAAGAATAATCCTAAACTTATTGTAGAAGGGATTATTAAAGTAGTAAAGCTTAAACACTCCCGGCAACAATTAGTAATATGCAAGCTAAAAAAAAAAAAAAAAAAAAAAAAAAAAATTGCAGAAAACAAGATAGTAAAGCATGAGAAGAGTAAAGTAAAAACATAGTAGCAAGCAACTAGTAACGCCAACATTAAAAAAAGTACGAAAAATAAAAGTGCAAGTGTCAAAATTACTTGCAACCCAAAATCAATATTGTTCATATCATTTTGTCTTTCTCTTCTCACTCCCGAAGATCTCACTCGTCACCACCATAGGATGGAGGATGGAATTGTTGGTAGAACATTGTCTGCTACTCCTCCATGGTTTGATCTTGGCGGTTGAGGTGCTCCCTATTGGCCCTATGCAACGCCAAATTTTCTTGATGGAATTGGTATTGCAAGGCGCGCATGGTGGCCCAATTGTGGACTTGAGGACGTCCTTGGGCACCTCATACACTGCCGGTGGTTGTGCATATCCCTCCGGTGGTGGAAGTGGTTCATGCTCTTCATGAGCTTCTTCTTCTTCATGCTCAGCGGGCCTATCTCCCACTATTATCATCCGAGCTCTCACGTAGTATGTATCTTCTTCCTAGCAATTTTTGGTTTTGCATTCTGTAACTTAGCATACAGGATCAAATGTCGGTGCGTGCAAGGGTTCTGTCCATTATGGACATAACCCCTATAGTATCATTGTTGAGTTTCAAACATTGATCTCTTCCACTAAATACTGTCTGAATAAGTGAGCTAAGCTCGTTTGGGATTTTGTACGCTCTATGAATGTTGCTTTCAACTAGGGAATTTCTGCAGGGACAACTCAGGTGGTAATCAGGTGATAGATTGACATCGGAAAATCAAGAATCAAGAGGCAATTCAATTCACACAGTAGAAAGAGTGAAAATATATATACTAGCTAATTGAAACTTCAGAATTACAGCTACCCAAGTAGTCTAGTGTTTCAAGTTTCAACTGATATTTTGCATGAATACAGAATAAGAACCCACTTCAAATGTAAAATCACCTAGACATCAACATAATACCTGGTCACAATAAGTATCCATATGGATTGGTTTGAAAAGTACATATTTGGAACAAGATAGAACACCACTTACATTAAATATGTCAAATATGTGAGTCTCTTAAGCAAGGAGCTCCTATTTCTGTTGCTTCTTCCAAGAGATGCCGAGTCTCTTAAGCATATTTGCGTTTTTCCTCTTCAGCAAATCTTCGTCCACGTCTTCGTTGTAAGGAGGACTGATCTTCCCTGAACCGGGGCTGTGGTTGTGCAATGTTTTCTCGATGAATTTCCCGTTGTCCCCAGCTGAAAGCATCGCAGCAGCTGCTTCTGCAGCCTTGCGCCATTGGTCACACTGCACCTTTAGCCTCCTTAGCTCGGCTTCCATTTCTGCGTTGGAGGCCTGCGCTGCATCCAGCTGCTCCATCACTCGATCCGTTCGTTGATTGCTCTTATCGGCTTCTTCTTTCAAGTACTTGAGCTTTGCGAGAGCTTCTTGCTCTACCACATTGGCTCCCTCCAGTTCAGTAGCAGTATCGCCATTCATTTCCATGGTGTTGGATTCTCTCGTCTTGACGTCCAGCTTCAGCATCGCGTTTTCCTCTGATATGTTCTGCAGCTCTGTTTCCTTGTTCATTACGTTCGCCTTCAGATTTTCGATCTCGTGTCTGGATTTCTGAAGCTCCTTTTCCAGTTCGTATTCTCTCCGGCCTGATTGTCCGTTCTCCAATCTCGAAGCTAGGTTTTCGTTCTCCTCGCAGATTCCTTGCAATTCAGTTTCTTTATCCATCAGATTTGCCTTCAACTCCTCGATCGCTAGGCTCAGTTTCTGTACCTCGCCCTTGAGCTCAGCCTCTCTCTGGCTCGAGGAGGACGTTATCTGCTCCACTAACTCGTAAGCGCTCCTGATCTCCACAGTGCTTCGAGTTTGTTCTTCATTGCGTTTAACCTCGGCTGCTTCTAAAGCTTCTCTCAGACTTTCAATTTCAGATTTCAAAGATGCAATCTCTGATTCGAGCATTTCATGGTTTTCTTCTTTCTCACTTGTTCGGTTCTTCGGGTCACACATAACCCGAGGACAGTCGTTAGCAGATTTAGTACCATCAGCCTGGAGTTGGCAAACGAGCGCCTCGAGCAGATTGACATGTGCCCTCGATTGGTCTAACTCTACAGTCACAGCATTGTACAACTCCATGGCTTTGACCCCGTCTGATCTGAGGGCTTCCACAGTTCTTTTGGCGGTTTCGAGTTGTAGTAGAGTTTCGTTAACGAGCACTTGCGCCTGAGCTTCCGCCTCCTTGCAATCCCTTAGTTGGATTTTCATGTCCTCCACGAGCAACAGAGAATCGGTCAGATTTTCCTTCAAGTTATTCAGATCAGCCTGTGCTAGTCCCGCGTTCTTGGTTTGGGTAGCCTCAGATTCCGCTATGTTTTCAAGCTGGGATTTCAGTTCCTTTATCTCATTCAAGGCGGAAACCAGTGCGCTCGAGTTAGTCACCTCAAGCTCACATCCCACCACCTTAACCGGTTCCTCGGGGGACTTCTGAGGTTCAGTCACCGAAACCTCCTCAGCAACTGCTCGATTCAACAACCGCTTCTCGGATTCTTCCAGTTTCGAAGATATGGCAGCAAGCTGCTTCTTTGTCTCCCCCGCTTCTTGCTCTGCTTGATTCTTCAACGCTTCTGTCGAACATAACTCGTCCTTTACTTTCTTCAGATCATTCTGAAGTTCAGAAACCCGAGTTTCCAACTCACTCACTCTGCTCGAGCGCTTCTGTAAATTGCAAAGTAATACGGTGTAAGATTGAAAACCGAAATGGAATGTACTAATTGAAACAATGCAAATACACTCCCAATTTGCAGAAGTTTTCAAATTATGGGTTCATTCCCACAAGTGGTATCTCGAATGCTAATCACAGGGAAAATCCCGCAAAAACCAGCATATAATTTGTTGGTTTATACCTCTGATCCTAAGCTCTTAGGCGACTTTTTCTCATTGACTTTAGGGCTTCTCTCTTCGTCCGGCTAATTACATGAGGAGAGGACGAGGTAGAATCAGGCACAGTCGGCACAAGCTTACGCACAACACGTGGAGAATCTTCTGAGACGCATCTTGAGAGGAAGCTCGTGGGGAGAACTTTCGAGGCACTTCTTGAGAAGCAGCAGCTCGAGGTGAGATCTTTAGGGGGACTCTTGAAGTCACTGATTGTGGTGATCTTCGTTGAGGTACTTCAGATGAGCATTTCTGTTCAAACGTAACGAGACAATCCGTTAAGTGAACTAATCAACAAACATGTTTTAGCGAAACCACAATTGATTACTAAATGATCAAAGCAGCAGCCTTCAATACTTCACATGACAGAAATTACCAGAAATCGTTATTTATCACTTAAAAACATGTAGTACAAACCAATCTCAGCGGTTTAAGTACATAACTAGCAGAATCCCGGGATGGAGGACATACTCATTAGTGCAGTTTGAGAGAAACCAGAAAGCACGATAGTCAATCCATTCAAGACACAGTACAATCCCCTCGGGCACTAAAAGAACCGAAACATACCATAAACAAACAAAATTAAACAAGAAACATCTCAGTTCAGAGCAAAGCATAGACGGGTAGTGTCACTGATGAATGTTTATCGAGGCTAGAAGGGGTGAAGGTGAAGTGTCGTCGATAAGTGTCAATTCACTTAAAATGTGAAAGTTTAGACCCGACCAAACCAAACCAAACCAAACAAACACACAGACACTACATTCAAGATTCGAAACTACCACCATTAAACAGCAAATTTACTCCACTCAACTATCCCATTCAATTTTTACTACCTACAAAAAGGGATAACAAAGTAACAATAATCATGGAAGGCATTGAATTTACCTTGATTTTGGCGTCTGCATATCTCAACCACCCTCGTGACCACGCTATGAATATGAATGAGAATGCTGGAGAATCGTTTTTACCACTTCAATGCTTCCCTGCCCCACAGCCCTGCAGCAGTGCAGAATGGAGATATTATATCACCCCAAGCTAACGGGCAAGACAATGAGATAGTTACAGGCATCCTATGCCAACAAAAAACCATAAATGCACCAAGGAGCAATTCAAGATTTCAAAAAATATATATGGGAAATTAATAATCCCAGAATGAGCCAACTACAAGATTTATTGGTTCCATTCACTCTTTGTCAACATTGAATGCTGAAAGGATTATCACTGTGTCACGAGGATCACACAATGAGTGGGACAGGCCATGCCACTGTGGCCCGCACGGGTAACTGACAGATTATGGACAAAGACGCAGGATTAAACATGACAATCGCGAGAGTTTCACCCTCTTGTGTGACTTCTTGTAGGCATCAGGAACTGATCCTTCGACCTAATGAGCCGCTAAATTACCTTAATTTACAATCTCGTCCCATAATCTTGTTTGGACGGCCATAATCTTGTTGGGACGGGAGACCTTGGGCAAGAGATTTTGCTTTTTGTGGGTAAAATCATGCCAATATGGGCCAGTGGGTAAATTCTTGTCACCCAAAAATGATATCTCCATTATCGCCGGAATAGAAGGCTATCCTGCTCATACTTTTTCTGGGATTACAATTTTACTTTTACTCTTCAAAAGAAAAGGCAAATAAAAAATTACTCAAATCTGCACAAAGAACATTTGGGCCCAAAACTGGGTTATCATATTCTCTCAATTATAACTCAGATCTAGATAAACACAGATTAAGACCAAATTCCAATTTCAAGAACATCTATACTAAACACATGTAAAGAGAGAGAAACTCAACCCTCATTTCCAGCAAGAAAGAAGCTAAAATGGAGTTTAGAGGAACAAATCCAAGCACTTATGTAACATACAAATCACACCATGAAAACACATATAAAAATGCGTGTTCATTTCGAGATTCGATTTGCTTTTACTTGAGAGAAAACAGAAAAGAAAGATGGGAACTTTACCAGACATATCAAGCTCAAATGCAGAGATAAACACTGTTGTCAAGTAGTGAAAAGCATGAGAGAAAATGAAACTACATTGCAGACATAAAAAGTTTAAAAAAGTTGTCATCATTGCATTGCATTGCCTTGTACTGCTAATAAAACAAGAAATGGGAAAATTAGCACTGTCCCATTCTGAGGAACTTAAAAAAGAAACAATCCCAAGAACCAAACAGAAGGGGAGAATCAAAGAGCGAGTTCTTACGTATCATCTGTCTTGTTTTTTGCGGTTATTGGGGGCGAAACTCGAAAAGATAACAAGTTTTGTTCTTACCGAGAAGATGGAATGGAGGCGAGGACTTGAAGAATGTGCAGAAAATTGTTGCCCCTTTGAAGCATTACAGGAAGGAGAGAAAGGAGTGGGCGTCTGTTTCCGCGATTGTTACTGTTGAAATTTGAAGATGCAGAGCACAGTACTCGAGACCACCTGCTACGCTGACTCGCTGTTTCTACTCTACAATGGTGTAGAGGAGAGAGGAGAAAGAGTAGGGACACATTTAATTTCAACTTAGGTTAGATTTTCTATACGGAGTAACTTTTATAATACTTTCTATTTAATGTGTCTCGTTTAATTATCTAAGACTTTTTTTGGGAAGATTATCTAGACTTGATCTAACTTATTTTTAATTAAATTTTCATAATATTAATTAAATATAAAATTTATATTTTTTTTGAATACTATTGACCCTATTACATTGCAGTAGCTGTTCATATACTTTCTCAACCTACTGAAGCCCAACGAGTCAATATCGCCTCCATTGAGGCTCAAACCCATGACCTCCCACTTGGGAGAGTCACTTCATGCCAAGAAATTGTATTAAAGAAAAATGATGAGTTTGGTCCCTAAGTTATAAGAGTAAGTGACGACTCAGTCCCTAAGTTATGACCGTATTCATTTTTAGGCCCTCAGTTATAAGTGAAGTGTACGTATTTGGTCTGATCAAAATAAAAAAATATTAATAATTTTATGGGTAAAGTGAGGAAAATTACATTTTATTCCTTTTTTATATTTTAAAGTAACTTTTGCAACATTATTTCAACTTCATAGCATCTTATTGTCAAGGTTACTTCAATTGCCAAAAACAATTCAATAATCTATCGTACGACTTGTTAGTACCTGAAATCTCGATTAAGAACTTGGACTCAATACAAACAAGAAAACACTTTACATTGTTCTTCAAGCATGTTAAAACGACATAACTGAATCTCGTATAAGAAAACTTGTGACTCAATAACAAACAAGAAAACACTTTGATCATGTCTTCAAGCATGTAAAACACATCCATCCTAAAAGTTTTGTTATTTCCCTTACTAAACATAATTGTAACCAAACCATAACTTTTTTAAATACAAGAAGTAAAATTCTTTCGTAAGCTCTGCAGTAATTAATCAAGAATCGTAATGATCCTGATAATAGTAGTATTATATATATATATATATATATATATATATATATATATATGTGTGGTGTGTGTGTGTGGGTGTGTGTGTGTGTGTGTGTGTGTGTGTGGTGTGGTGTTGTGTGGTGTGTGTGTGTGTGTGTGTGTGTGTGTGTGTGTGTCACCTTCCTCCACATGTTAACAAAAGGGAGCAATGCGGTCTGGTCGTTAGTGTGTTATATCATGTATGGGCGGCCCGAAATATGGCGGTTTAGGAATGCGATCTTCCATGGCCGGAGCAAACATTCCGACGTGCGGCAGCGGCGTACCAGGCCTACTGCCAGGTTCATCACCGCGGCCAGCGACAACCGCAACAGCCGCCCACCCTCCCTGGCGGACTGGAATCGAGACCACGGTGCTTCTTCGACGCGAGCTTCAATCACCACACCGCCACTGCCACCTATGGAGTCCTTGTTGCACACGAGGAACATTCTTGGCAGCAACAAACGCCGACTCACAACTTTCTCACTCACCACTCATGGCGGAGCCCTAGCTTGCAAGAAAGCCTTATCTTGCTGCTGGCACGAGGCGTTACGGAGGTAGATCTTCTTACGGACTGTTCGAAATTAGACTATCATAGTCGCAGGCTCGAATCTATTTTATCCTACGTTGGGGTTGTTACGACCATTGTAGGATGACTATGTCTTTATTTTCGCATTGCTCGTTGCATTTGTTTCACGTCTTTAAATTTGCATGCTCATACTTTAGCTTCATTAGCTATTAGTCAGATAACTCTATGTATTGAGTTCCATCCCGCCTGATTCCATTGCTATGTCGATTGAGTAATAAAATGCTTATAACCTCAAAAAAGAATAATGAATAAGGAACTAAGACTCAATTATGAAAATTATAAAAAAAAAAAAAAATTGTAACTTCTAAAAACAATTATTGACTAAATCTCATTTGAAAAAATTTACATACTAAAAATCCAAGTTATTCCGTTGATGACTTTTCATAAAAGCAACTGAGAAATTTGACATCATTTTGTATACAAAAGTTTAGTTTGATTACCTTTGTTGCTTAGTAAAGAAAATTAAAATTTTATATGATAGATATGTGTTTCGCACGTCTGAATACAATGATCAAATGTTTCTTTGTTGTGCTAAGTTTATGTTTGTTATAGAAGCTAGATTCCTAACAAGTCATACTAAAGTTATTGAAATGCATTTAGAATTGAACAATCCTGAAAAAGAGGCTAATAAGAGAAAAATAATGTTTGAAAGTGGTTTCATTTAAGAATGAGAACAAAATGATTTCCTACTTTACCACTCAATTTTAAATAATAATTTTTAATTTTTCCGTAAGTTTTAACAGTCGGGGACCAAATCCTCCACTTCGTTTTACTGAGGACTAAAAATGGATACGATCATAACTCATGTACAAGTCGGAATTAGGTATAACTCAAAGACCAAAGATGCAATTTTTCAACTATTAAACACAAAGAAATAATTTTAAAATAATTTTAAAAATAAAGAAAATAATAACAAAGAAAAATTGGTTTAACTATAAATACTCCGTAGTAAACATGACAAGTGAAAAAATATTTTTTTTAAAGGAAAAATACTATATGTACTCACATTTTTACTCTCAACTTTTACTCTCACACTTAAAATTAGGTGTAGACCATTTACAGGGGCCCACATGAGAAAATGCCTATCAGGGGATTAATCATTTTTTATTACAAAGGAAGGGGATATCCACATATACAATCTATGCCTCCCACATAGGGGAGCAACCAGATACCAGTGGATACAAGGTTCTTGGTAGTAAATCGTTTTAGTTGGAATGATGATGTGCTCTCTATCTTATTTTAGATTTTTTTTTTTTTTTAATCTCATGATTCTTATAAGGCCTATGACAACTATTTGGAATGGTAACTTGAATGTCATCACACTACATAATAGTTAGCATCTTGATTTTAGATGTTTTGCTCATGAAAGGTGAAATTTTTTTCCTTGACTCCATATCTCAACTTACAAGATAGTGAACAGATAAATTACACTGAGCATTCCTTAAGTGAGAGAACTCGTTTTAATTACTAATTAATAAAATAACAATAGTGTTATTGGAACTCCATGTATTTGAGTCACATTATGACTCCTATCCTAGTCTCCCTATGATTCCTCTTGTATATATTTTCCCAGTCTGTACAGTTATTATATAGTTCATTCAATACAGTTTTATACAATTCTCATCTTGTATCAATTAGTTAGGATTCATAATAATTATTATTGTCGTCATTAATTATAATAATTACCGTAGCAGCAGCCGATGGCATCGAACCAGGATACATCGTATGAGAAGCGGTCTAGTCAGCAACGTGGTTTTAAAGTTCAGTGCCAAATTTGTGATGGTTTCGGCCACACAGGCGCCAATTGTTTTCGGCGCTTTGATGAACAGTGTTAAATTTGTAATTGTTTCAGTCACACGGGAGCCAATTGCTTTCGGCGTTATGATGAACAGTGTTAAATTTGTAATGGTTTCGGTCACACGGGAGCCATTTGTTTTCGGTGTTATTCAAGGGCTTCGAGTCCTCAGGTTAATTTGGTGTTTCAAAATAGTTTGGGTGCTAAAACCTCATCAAATTCTCATACTTGGGTTCCGGACGTTGGAGTCACAAATCATGCAACTCTAGACATAGCTGCCCTTTCTACCTCAGAGAAGTATACACGTAATGACACTTTACATGTCGATGATGGTATGTGCATGTCTATTAGTCGTGTTGGTCATGCAACTTTTAATACCCCTTCTAGGTCTTTTACGATGTCTGATATATTGCATGTTCCTGGTTTGTTTACCTCTTTATTATCTGTTCAACTTTTTGCTATAGATTAATGTATTCTTTGAGTTTCATCTTTCTTTTTTTCTTAAGACTCTATGTATTTGAATCTGACCCCCTATCCTCGTCTTCCTATTATTTGTTGAGTTTGTCTCATATATGGATTAGAAATAAGAGTTTGTCTCATACTAGGAGTAGGAGTGAAACGGGTAGACCCATTGTATAGTTGGGATGCCTATAAATATATTGGTTGTATCCCTAAGGGGTTGTGTCACCACTATTACCATCACTATGAATATGAGAATACTTTCACTCCCGTGGATGTAGGCACTTTGCCGAACCACGTAAATCTTGCATTCCTTACCCTTTTCTGCCATTATTATTTTTCTTGTTCTTATTAATCTCAACATTATTCATACTTTATTCTAGTCTCTTTATGATTCTTCTGTTATATATTTCCGTCTATACAATTATTATTATATAATTCATTCAAATCATGCATCACTTTTAAATTTAGTAAAAGGGTATTAGCGATGTTCTTCCAAAAGGCTGAGTCCTAACCTTAAAGCCCCCCACAGGGTTATTAGCGATGTAACCCGATGTTCGAGTCCACGCCGACTGCCAAGTAATAACACGGGCAATTACCGAAGAATCTTCATTTTCCTCGCACGTTGCCATCACCATTAACAAATGTGTCAAGCTAGTTAACTCCATAATTTTTTTTTTCTTCAACAATAATAAATAAATAAATTCTTTGTTCTATTGACTTCATCAATAGGTTTAGCAAACCATGGCAAAGGTAGTGGTTATCAGTCTAGCTCGTGGTGTGGGAATCATCTCACCGGTAATATATTCAGTGTCTCATTTAATTGGTCCCGTTAGTTAAGGTAGCCTACAAAAAACAAAATATAGAGTTTGCAATAAATAATCCAATTTAATCATCAGATGACTTATTTAGTCATTCTTCTGATGGTATGTTGTTTTTTAGATGGAAATCTAAACATCACTAATATATAAAGAGTTTAATACCCAAAATTGTCCTCGACTATAGGGTTTTTCTCAATTTCGTCCTAAATGACTTTGTAACTTAATATTGTCCCAGACTTCTGTGTTTTTACTCAATTTAGTCCAAACTTTTGTGTTTTTGCTCAATTTAGCCTCTCATTTGTTATTCTGGTCCATTTGTTGTTAAATAAATAGACAATTCAGTAATTTTAATATGGACATCTATTTACTCATGGACATTGAGTGGGCGAAATCATTTTTTTTTTTTACGAATTACTTCCAAAATCACTCTTAAACCTGCGAATATAAAATTTGATTTGTAGGTCTTGGAGTAATTTCTGGTGTAATTCGTGCAAGAAAGAAAGATTTCTCACTTCGCATGTTGAAAGTAAAGAGAGGTCATATTGATATTATTGAATTGTCCCTTTATTTAACCACCAATTTGACGGAATAACAAACCGGAGGACTAAATTTGAGCGAAACACAAAAGTCTGGGACCAATATTAGGTTCACCAAAGTCATTTAGGACAAAATTGAGAAAAACCAACTATAGTCGAGGACAATTTTAGGTATTAACTCAATATATAAATGATAAATTTATATTTTCAATATGTTTTATTCATTATTGCTTGTGAGTCCAAATAAAATGCACATTGCTAACATTTTAGCTATCCTTCCTTATTACCGATTTTAGTCTATTAGTTATGCTTAAATTGTAGACTCAATTCATAAATTTTTACTTTATACAACTTTTCCGTATGGGTAGCTCAACTGGTCATTAGGGGTGAAACTTTGGAAGAATGACTAGGGATCGAGTCTCACCAGCGGCAGTGTGAGAGAAACCTCTCAAAGTGAGGGAAGACTCCTTGTGCGCAGTGAGCACCGGTCTAGCCTCTGTGGTTCATGTTTAGTTGAGTCACCCATGATTTACATCCTCCCAAATGCTCTGTCGGCCCTTAGGGTTGGGTTTACCTTTTGGAAGAATTTTTCCTCTTTAATTATGTTGAAAGAGGTTGTTTCAATTCATTCTATTTTGTTAACATTAAAATTTTATTTTGAGTTCCAAATTATTAGAGGACAAATGGGTTATTTTGTAAATTTTTAAAAATATTAAAAAATAAAAAGAAAAAAGCTTTCATCACATGATAATTTCAAATGAATGTTGTGTTTTTTGTAATGTTGATTACACGAAAATATCTTAGTTTACAATTTAGGCATAACTAATGGTCTAAAACAATCATTTTTTTTTTATATATTTATTTTTAGGAAAACAGATTCCCTAGTCTCTTTATATATTTTATTTTTCACACTTGAAAAAATAATAATAATGAATTTCTATATTATACTCACATATATTTATTATGTAAGAGCAACTTAATTGTAATACTAATTATTTTCAATAATTTATTTTTCACCAATAAATAATATAATTAATATATAATAATACATTTTATGAATTAAAATAATATATTATATGTTTTTGGACGGTGATCTACACAATAATAATTACTCCGTTACAC
>VALG01013718.1:0-34800 GCA_009835305.1 Ipomoea purpurea
CCGAAATAAAACTATGATATGATACCAATTTGTTCTAAAACTATGAACATTCTAAAAAAAAAAAAAAAAAACTATTATAAACAAGTAAACTACTACTAGCTCTACTTTTGTTTCAGTGAAGAAAGCAACATATATGAATTCAAAACAGTGTAGATCTCATGTAATCCCCAATTTCTATTCTTGAATAGCCTGTTTAGTTGCTTTTGACTTTTTGATCATCGTTTTCTCGTTCTTTCTCGGCAGCCTTGGGTTTTGTTGTCCATAGTCTTCACCTGGCTTGCTTTCCTTGCAGTTTCTGGTTCGATCAATTCTCTGCAAGCAAACTTCAGCATTATCTTGGCAGACTTGGCATCAATTCTCTCCCACGTCGGCTGGGTGATTTTGTTTCTGCAAGCAAACCACTCAATCTTGGTAACAGAGGTGAGATTCAAAGCTGTAGATATTTGTGGCTAAGCACCTTGAAAGCTTCAAAGCGCAATATGATAGCTCGATGTGCCATATCCATCCCTCCCCTCTCAACAAAGCTGGTCGAGCTTTTCACTTGTTGTTGTGAAAATAATGATCCTTCTTCCCCAATTGCAGACCAGAGACCATCGACGAAGTTCAAGAGCCCTGATAATGTCACCTCTTCGCTCTTCTTCTCCTTCTTCGCCTTGTTCGGATTGAATTTTCTCGTCCTCATCATCCTCGTCATCACTGCTGCTCTCCTCCTCTTCCGCACTCCTCTTACCAGTGAGATCAAGAGAGCAATCAATGTCTTCAATCACTATGATAGACTTGCTGGTAGTATCTATCAGTAGCTTCCTCAGGTCACTGTTATCATCCACTGTGTAAGCTCAATATCATACACATCGTATTCCATGAGATTCGCCATGGCAGCAATCATGCTCGATTTTCCAGTTCCAGGCGGGCCATAAAGAAGATAACCACGCTTCCAAGCCTTCCCTATCTCATATAATAATCCTTGGCGTTTCTAAACGCGATCAAATCATCCATGATTTCCTGCTTCATCTTTGTCGCCAACGCCATTGTTTCAAAAGTGGGAAGGATGCTTTCCAGGTGACGTAGCTCCACATGTCATCATCCCAATCATCGCTCTTGTTGTTTGTATACAGCCGGCGCTTCTTTTCCTTCTTATAAATCCTCTTCCCCTCTTCCACCACATGTTTCAAGTAATGCTTGGTAACAAACCTCGAGATGTTTCTTGTGAAATTTAAGGTCGAAAAGCCTCTTGTCCACTTCCTTTCCGCCCCAATTGATCGTCTGTCTGTTTGGTGACTGCTTGTACGAGCTCCACTCCAGCCTGATCCTTTGTATACATCGATCACTTCCTCGTAATGTCCCATACTAAGAACAACGTATTCGGTGCTACCTCGGACTCCATTGGCTAACAGAGAAGTAGCTTGTGCGGGGGCGCTGGAGGTAAGGTACCGTTCGATGTACCTGAACACTTTGCTGCGCTCATGGAAGCCGTCTGTTTCGAATTCTGGAAAAGTAATGGTGACATATGGGTAGAAGTAGCTTAACACTTTGTTAATATACCTGCTGATAAACTCTTGACGGAAATAGCTCTCTCGCGAAAAAAATGAATGTGGCTAATGCAGGGTCCCACGTTAGACCACAAACCCGCCATAACTAGTTGAGATCAGAGATGTTTTCACCCGAGAGCTCCAAGCTAAGATTGATGGGAATTGGGAACCAACCCTTTATGGTATGGTGCCTTTTATAGGCAAATACAAAATACAAGTTTATTTCCTAATAGAATTGATTAGGATATAGGCAACTATACAAATTTAAGTTTCCTAATAGAAATATAATTGGGATTAGGATATAAGCAATTATACAAGTTTAGTTTCCTAATATAGATTAGGATATAGGCAATTATACAAGTTTAGTTTCCAATAGAGATTAGGATATAGGCAAGTATACAATTTTAGATTCCTAATAGAATTGCGATTAAGATATAGACAACTATACAAGTTTAGTTTCCTAATAATAATTGGGATTAGAATATATGCAATTGAACAAGTTTCCAAAATAGAATGGGATTATGAGTAGATAATTTTGAAATTAAACTAAAAACTTTATTTAATAATATATTGTTATCCTAATACATGTTTATAAGCAGTACTAGAATGAAAACTGTGTTTCAAATAAAATTAAACTTATTATTAATTCGAGTTATTTTCATCTTAAAAACAAAATATAAATGTAATACATATTAGATGACTTGATGTGCAAGACTTGAGCGAAAAATTAGTCTTCTAATAAAAGTATACTATTTTTACTTAAACAATATCGTCCGACAAAGAGTTGTAGTTTAAAACTAAAAAATATATATTTAAACCATTAATCAACATAAATAAATGTAATAATATTTGATATTGTATACTTATTTTTACTTGCACTGATTTGATATGAAAACCTAATACAATATTACGGTTTTTTTTTTTTTTTTTTTTTTTTACATATTATGTGTAATGTATCTCATTAAGTGGTGGTCCTCGTTGCGCGAGCATACAAGAGATGAGGTGATATTTGAATTTTCATGTTTAGAATACGTTAGGTAACTAAAATATGACTTTTAGAAGTTATTTTAAAAATATTTTCTATGTTTATGTATTAAAAAATGAAGAAATAATATATAATATATATAATATATATATATAATATTATATATATATATATATTTATTATGATCAATAAAAAAAATTCAATTTGATGAATAATACTTTCTAAATTTAATAAGAATACATGATTTTTTATTTCACACATCTCTTCTCCTTCTTCTCTTTCATCACTTCAAACTAATTTTAGAAAAGCAAAAATGTTAATCAAAATTGATTCCGAAACCATTTATGATTTCATAAACCAGTTTGGTTTCAGAAATCATAATTTTTCGCAACCATTTTTTAAAAAAACAAAAAGAACTTATTAATCTATCAAAATAAATGTTTTATAAAATGATGACTCAAAAGTGACAATAAAACAAACAAAGTCTCAAGGCCCAAACTAAACTAAAAAATAAAATAAATAAATAAAAAATAAATAAAAAGAATGAACCCAAGCACATAAAAGACAATTGTTATTCCGTGCACCACGGTGCACATAGCAATGTGCCTCCTGCATCTTTCAAAACAACATCGTTTTGTTAAGTTTTATAGGGAATTGACGCGACAAAGTGTATGTGTATTCTGTTATATAATTATGTACATTATGTTATACAATTATGTTTATTCTTTTATATAATTATGTACATTCTTTTATACAATTATGTACCTCCGGAACAATGAATTTTTTTAAGAGTTAAAAGTTTATGTGTATTATGTTAAAAATTTATGTGTATTATGTTTATATATTTATATTAGATTATGTTTATTATATTTTCAAAAAAGAGTATGTGTATTTTGTTAAACAATTATTTACATTTTGGAAATATGAGTTTTTTTAAGAAGTTAACATCCAATACAGAAAGCGAAATTCCAAAAAAAAAAAAAAAAAAAAAAACAATATAAAATCACATCGTTTTACACCAGGACACACAATGCAATGCCTATTGCACGATATAAATTGCCCATAAAAGAGGCTCAGGCCTAAAGAATGAAAAGCTCAAGCCAACTAAGGTCCAAACCTAAATAATGAAATGAGTAAAAGACATTTTTAGTCCTAAATTTATAGTGGCTTGGACAATTTTAGTCCTTTATAAAAAAAATTTCCATTTTATGGACAGAGTTATTGTGCGAGGACATTTTTGGTCCTCCATTTATATTTCTGTTAGATAACCGTCTGAGAGAGGGGTAATTACGTCAATTTAAGTTATCTCCTTCTATCTATTATATTTATGTGTGTTTGGTTTTCTTCTCGGTCATAATTCGAAGGAGTCGGAGAGTCCAAGTTGCAGTTGTACGAATAAATTGCCGAAGAATCGAAGCCGGCAAACAGGTTACTAATCAAATAGATAGATGGAGAATCGAAGCCGCCAAACACACATTGATATAATAGATAGAAGGAGATAGTCTAAATTGACGTAATTGTCCCTCTCTCATACGGTATCTAATAGAAATATAGACGGAGGACTAAAAATGTACTCGAAATATAGACGGAGGACCAAAAATGTCCTCGCCACAATAACTCTGTCCATAATATGACAAATTTTTTTTATAAAGAACTAAAATGTCCAAGCCACTATAAGTCTAGGACCAAAAATGTCTTTTACTCTAATGAAATATTATAACTAATAAAGTAGAAATGCATATGCAAAGCTACAACTAAGGTCCAAACCTAAATAATGAAATATTATAACTAATAAAAGGCAAATTATGTTGTGCATCCGTATGCACCATGCATGGTGCATACGGATGCAAAAACGACGTCGTTTTAATAAAATGCGCGTCTCCTCTTAAAAAAAATCAGGTTCGATTCCCCGTAATAACATATGAACTAAAATTCCATAATCGATGAACTATAATTCCAGAATCTAATCTATGAACTAAAAATTCTAGAATGAATGAACTAAAATTCCATAATCTATGAACTAAAATTTCAGAATCGATGAAACAATTCCAGATCGATGAACTATAATTCCATAATCAATGAACTTAATTCCATAATCTATGAACTAAAATTCCAGAATGAATGAACAATATAATGTTGTTGCTGAGAATCGAACTGATTTTTTTTTAAAAGGGGAGACGCGCGTTTTTTAATAAAACGATGTCATTTTGGCATTCGTATGCACAGCATAACTATCCCTAATAAAAGTAGAAATGCATATGCAAAGCTAATAAGCCCAGGTCTTCTAGTCGCTTCCTATAGATAACACATTTAATGCTTGGTGAGGGGTTTTTTGAGGAAATTTATATCGTGCACAGGGCGCACATTGTATTGTGCGCCCTGATGCAAAACGACGTAGTTCTGCACTTTTTTTTTTCTTTTTTTTTTTTTGAAAATATCATTTTTTTTGTGTTTGTTGTTAACTTGTTAAAAAATGCATGTTTTGAAAATGTATATAATTGTATATGAGAATGTACCATAATTGTATAACAGAATACAATAAACCTTTAACTGTTAAAAAAAATCGCATGTTCGAATGTACATAATTGTATACCAGAATGTACATAATTATATAACATAATACACATACACTCCGTCGTATCGACTCCCTACACAACTTAACAAACCGACGTCGTTTTGGAAGGCGCGGGGCACACAACTTAAAATAGTTTTCGCCTACTTGCCAACCCTCTGTTTTTTCTCTAATGATCGTACCTGGAACCACGCGTGAAAGAAAAATATGACTACTGAACAAATAGGTTAAGTAAAAACTACAGGAGAGGTTACAAAACTACAGACTCTGGTGCAGTATGCTCAAACAATGCATTATCAAGGTTCCATGGTATTACATATTCTTTCAAGATCTAAAGAGTTAATGCAAGTGTCATCCTATACTATTTTGGCCCAATTAGATGAGCTTACAATCATTATAGCATGGACCATGGTCCATCTTGCAAAATGAATTATTGACATAAGTAAAATCAAAGGAAAGAAAAACTTGAGATTCCGTAACGAATAGATACTTCCGCACGAGTATAATCTATTTTCTGGTTAAATACATTACGAGATGTTTTTCCATACTTTCCGCATTCAATTCTAGTTATTTCTGTACCTTTTAATCGACCTGAACAACATATACGGATCCCTTTCACCCCCTTTTCATTACTAATGGAATAGCCTTCACTATTTTACTAAAAATGGAATGAAATGATCTTGTTTTGTTCCTCGGTTGAAAAGAGATGTCTTGAGCAATCGGAGAAGCACTTTGATAAACAGATTTGATCTTGACTGATTCAATTACAGCACGTTTGGTTCACGGAATGAATTTTGAGGTAATAGGAATGCTATTCCATAAGGAATGGAATAGACAAGGAATAGAATGGGAATTGTATTCTATTGTTTGGTTCACGGAAGGATAGACTTTTATGAATTATATTATATTGTGGTGTGGCGGTGGCAGTGGTGGGTGACGGTGATGGGGGGGCGACTGTTATGGCGGTGGTGGTGGGGGCAGCGACGGTGTGGCAGTGGTGGTGGTGCGGTGGTGGCGGTGGTGCTGGGGAGTTGGTGGTTTTGGTGGCGGTGGTGGTGCTGGCGCGGCGAGGGTGGTGGTGGGTTGTAGTGCTGGGTGGTAGTGGTGGTGGTGGGGGGGGGGGCGGCGGTGGTGGTGGAGGACGGCGACGGTTGGCGATGGTGGTGTTGGTGCGGGCGACGACAGTGGTGAAATAGGATAAATCTATATATAGGATAAAAAAAAATTAAGTTAAAGAAAGGGGTAAAAAATGAAATAGATTTTAAAATCTATTCCTGAGCGTTCAGTAATAGGCTAATACCAGGGGGGCTTAGTAATAGCTATTACCTTATTTGAGGTAATAGGCTATTACCAGGAATATTATTCCTGGTAATAGAAAATGTTACAAACAAAGGAATAGGCCTATTACTGGGAATGCTATGCCATTCTCGGCCTATTCCGTGAACCAAACGGGCCATTAAGGTATTAATGTTTGTTCTATTAGACAACAAAGATCTTTTTTTTTTTTTTTTTTAACTTCGTTCAAATATGAGTTGTAATCGTACGAAATTCTTCTGTTTCTCAGTATGATCTCTATCATCACCTCTATTCCCTTTATCAATTCTCCTATCCTACGTAGGTCTATGAAATTCTCTATCAATTCCATTACCTTATCCTTCCTCACGAGACTCATGGGATTCCAATATTTTCTCCTTAATTGACCTTGGAGTTGTAGTTGTTCATGAGAACTGGAAACCATTTACCAATTTCATCTCCTAAATTCCATGATGCAGAGTACAAAAAAGATGATTTTTTTTTTTGGGTGATAGGGCATCAGAATTAACTCTTCTTCATCTACTAAAAACTTTGAAATAAATTAAGGAAAATCTTACTGTAGCAAACTCCCACTATTAAAGGAGATAAAAAATAGCTATTTTCATTTCAATAAAAAAATGAAAGTCATACTAATAATTATAATCATGCTATTTTGAATCAGATCATTAATACTTTTAGAAACAATACCTGGAATGAAACGATTATGATATCTTTGTTGTATCTGCTTCCTCTTGCTCCCTATAATTGTAGAACTAACAATTTTCTTCATATATGCTATCTGACGGTTCAGAAGAGATGTTTTCCCATGTTCTGTTTTGGAAACTATATTTTTATGTTTACAGTTATATTGTATTTCCAGTGTAATAGACTGTCATTGAATCTTTTATATATACATATATCTATCAAAAACTGCTTGCCTGAAACGGAAAACGTAAGCAATTATATAAAACCCTAATTTCTTTTTTTAATCATATGACTAATAAGCAATTATTTATACAAACACAGAGTCTTTGCCCTCCACGTTCTTTGCATACTTGCCAGCCTTCTGTTTTTTCTCTAATGATCGTACCATATATTACTACTGAACAATAGGTTAAGTAAAAACTACATGAGAGGTTACAAAATACAGACTCTATGCATTATCAAGGTTCCATGGTATTACATATTCTTTCAAGATTTACTAAAGAGTTAATGCAAGTGTCATCCTATACTATTTTGGCCCAGTTAGATGAGCTTACAATCATTATAGCATGGACCATGGTCCACCTTGCAAGATGAATTATTGATTAAGATTCATTTTTTGTATAATGAAAGTTCATATTTAGTACATTGAATGTTATTTTTTTTGTATACTAAGATTCTTTTCAAGTATACCTCCAAAAAATGTATTTTCAGTACATTAATAATGAACATTCAGTGTAAAGTGATGAGAATATTTATGTTTATAACTCAAAATTGAGTTTGTAAATCAATACTTATAAGTGATGAGATCAATATTAAGCAATTTTGTAATAATTAGATCAATATTATAATAAGGAACTTACAAAATTGTTTTAATCATATTAATCACTTGTAAATTGAAACAACACAGTATTACCCTATCTCTTACTGAATATGCAATATATTACGGAGTAAATGATTCAAACGTCTTTATCTTTTAATGCAAATGCAAAAATAAAGCACAGAGACCTAAAGTATTTAAATTCAAAATAATACATTACAAAGTCAAATTTTTTATATTGCAGTCGTGAGTGCTCCTTCCTTCAGCAAAAGCAATAACACGAGTTAGAATTTGCATCCCAATTCCCAACCAGGATGTTGCAACAGTAAACCAGAATTGCTACATTACTCGGTACAGCCCATTTAAAATTGAAATCATGATGAGATATGGTTTATAATTGCTAGAATCTACGTTGCCGTTGATCAGCTAAATACAACATGAAGATTTAAACCGTCAACTCCCATCCGCGACGACGTGGCAAACATTCGCCAAGTGCGATGGATCACCACATACAAAACAGCAACCGGTGGTTAGTTCCCCTGTTGCCAAAACGAAAGGTAAAACCATTAGCATATGTGGCATCACCCTTACCCCTGCCTCTACCACGGCCCCGCCTGCATCCGCGGCCACCCCTTACGGAATTAGACCCCAAGTCGCTAGTATTTTCGGAGGGGGCTCCTCCCCCTCTGCTCACGGCATCTTCCTCCCATCTGCATTACAAGCAACAAAATTCATCAAAATTATACATTAAAATATTACTTCTGTAAAAGGCAGAAATTAGCTAATCATACACGAAAAAATTGCATTCTCGGGACTGGCAAGAGTAGAACTTTCTGCCCCTATTTTTTGCAGTGTTGGCGGTTCATAGAGCACAGGGAGCACCACAGGAATTACAAGGAATGGAGGGTACTCCTGGTTTAAAAAAATAAAAAGATTAGATTAGATATGAACTCCAGCAGCAACCTGCAAGTGCATTAATTGTAATGTCTCAACTAATGTATGAGACTGATAGGGGGGGGGTGGCACTGGCACTGGCACGTCTTTAATTGACATGTCTGTGAAACAATAAAGCAACATCCCACTTATTGTGTCACCTACTCAAGTAAACTTCTGCAGGGTGCTAGGGGCTAATTGACATCGATCTTGTACGGTGTAATTTTATAACTTGTAAATACAATTGAAAGTATGTGGGAGGGGAGGAGCTGGGCAATCAAACCATTTTGTCGGTTAGCTTCATGGGACTGGGATTGGACTGAGCAGAACGCCGATTGGATGCTTTGAGGGGCAATCATTTGATGAATGCCCTGTTTGCCTACAGTATAAACAAGGAGCTTGCGGTCTAGATTGCTTCGCTGGGCACTAGCGGAAGGTGTTGTATGGCCCCCTCTATTGCTTTGCTGGGCCTAGCGGAAGGTTTGAATGGCCCCCTCTAGCTGGAAAAAGAACCACATTAAGGATACCCAATTTACTATCTAAACCAGTTAAGATGCCAAATAATTATCCCATCTAAAACACAAATAGAATAATTGATCAGTGCCAAATGAAAAACCATTATATTCATATTTCGCCCATCTACACCAATTGAAGTATCATTTTCAGAGGTTCAGTTGTCAAAACTCAAAACAAAGGTCTCTCAATCAAATAAATACTTAGAAAGAGAAGTTGTATATTCACAGCTGCAAATAAATGACACCATATGCACATAGAATGAATAGGTTTAGACTGCATACCAGGCATGCTGGAACTATTCCTGGAACCAGTTCCACAAATTTCTGCCAACTGCTTCAGAGTATCATCACAAGCCACCAACACAACCTGACATGAAACGGAAAAAACACTCAAATACGGAAATGCTCTGCATTCCAATGTGGTAGTACACATTCAATTTTCAGACAAGAAAACTGATGTTCAGCCCAGAAATATAAATAAATACAGACAATTGGTCCCTCTGATGTAACAAAAGAGAATGATTTACTCATCCACCATATCATACAAAATTGTAGCATACCTAAATGTTCAGCATCGAAATTGGGTGGTATAGACAGACGTCGAAATTTAAACCGAATCTTAAAAACAGGTCTGTAAGCCATATCCCAACATCAGTCCTAAGAAAATTTGAAGCAAGGTGCATTCTTGAAGGATAAATCTAAGTGATTCAACAACCAAATATAAGTAATTTGAATGTTAAGAGACAAACCTGGAGTACAGATGCTGCATATATCTTGGGTTACAACTGCTTCTAATATGCACCCTGGTAGCCAGGCTATTCTACACTGAGTAGACATACTTGAAAAGTTAATCAACAAGACATTGGTCAACATAGTTAGCAAAAACCAATAAAAAATTGTTAAATTATTCTATACTTTACACTGAAAACATTAAAAGGCAGTGCAGTCAATCATGTTACACACAATTAATGACATGACTAAGCTGGACAATCATCAAAAGTAAGTCCACTGTAAATTTGAGTTAGAACAGATATTGCCTAGTTTGCATCAATGAGTGATGATACATGTATGACCATGATAAGATGTGAGCAACATGAAAGAAAGGGAAGGAAGCAAAACATGCTTATATATGGTGGAGTGGACACAACAGTAAGAAATATTGGAGATTTTATCTTTAGATTCCATATATTTTCAACAATCATGAAAATGAATTTTGACAGCTTGTTTAACATATGAAGGCGGTAACATAACACATACCTACCTGTGGATAACCCAGGCAAACCAAACCATGAATTTTCCATCCTGAATCATAGAAGAAATCACAAAAAAATAATGAGAAAGAATAAATTCTGAATTCAAATCCAAAATGAAAAAGATTTTATTTAAAATAGCAGACTGCCAGAGTAGATAAAAAGCCAGCCTATCAAGGCTCAAATTATCACAAACAAATAATATACGAAGCAAATTGAAGCAACTAAACCAAGGACAACATAACAACAATTTGGTAACATTGAGTAAGAGAATATGGAGAACCAGCCACCCCACAGAAAAAGCTTAATTGATTTTTTTTTAATCAGACCTATCTGTGGGGATTTTTTTTTTTGTCTAATTTTATTCATCAAAAGATATTTTCAAGGGCTATAGTATGATTGAAGGTACAGTTGGGGAAATGTATTGTTGATGGCAGAGAAAAATTAACCCCACAGCTTGTGGTGCTTTAGTAGTTCACTCAGAATGGTTAATCAATTACCGTTTTCTGCCTGAGGACCATATCTGATTCCTGACAAAGTCCACATCTGCGAACAACATCTCCAACTATATGTTGCTCACTAGCGTTGGATCTGTTTGATCGGCATAAACAGAGAAAATAAATAAACACTTAAAAGTTGGGAGACAGAATGATTGTCACTCAGATTGGAAGGCATACCTGTCAAAGAACACAGCCATTGCCTCAAATAACTTTACTTTGTTTACTCTGGCCTGTGAAGAATTTGGTTTGAGCACAAATGACAAAAATATAATGGTGACAGAATATTTTAGAAACTGAGAAGATGAACGCACATATTCAAAAGATAGTCTTTATACATGACTGCTATTGCAATGAGTTAACATCACACAAATAAAAATATAACACTAGCAAATAAAAGGTTCAGCTTCACACCATTATATATCCATCAAGTTGTTCTGAAAATAAAGATATGGATCCTTTACTCAGAAAGATAAATGGCTCAAAAAAGCTGGCTACAAATTGTAACATAAAAGATTAGCATGCCCTAGAAATTTTATAGCCACTATCCACTTTACCATCTACAATTCTCATTGCAAGGTTGGGAAATATGAGGCAAGGGAAAAGGCAAAATGGAAATTATCTTGACAAACATATAGAGAAGCATCTTGTTGCAAATACTATGGAAATGACTTTTAAGTGCATATGTATTAGTTATTTGCTTATCCCCTTAACTAATAATTACAGGTATAAACATGCTGAGATAGAAGCATAACCAGAAAAAACATCACTAGCAGATAAAGAAATGATAGAAAACTACAACATTCAAAATGCTAATCTTCAGCACCATTGGCATTCATACATTAAGAATTATGAATGCAAAAAAGCAAACACTAGGTTGGCATCTTAGGCTCAAAAAAACATATTGAATACTAATAATTAAATATTACTCCTCAGTTTCATTGATTCACCACTTCCAATTTGCAATGTATTATTAACTTAGTCGCCTAAGAAAACTTACGATTTCTGTACATATTTTTTCTGCTCTACAAAATATTGATGATAGATTGACTACTCACTTACATCTAGAAAGCAAGCTTTCATTTGCCGCAAGCAGGTCTCCAAAACCTCAGTTTTTCCCTTTGTGCCAATAAAACTGCTTTCATATCATGTTCCATCATTGAACGGAGATATGGTTTCCACAGTTCATAACTGAAAGAAACCAGAAAGTGTCATTCATACTTTTCCATATAAATGTCTATTATGAACTGCAGTTAAAGAGGTGGAGCAAAAAAAAAAAAAAAAAAAACCTTCAATTGAGAAAAGAAAAAGAAAGGAATCCATTAAGCAAGTTGCCAAACTTGCAGCAAAAACTCTTACATATTCATGGGGTAAGAATCTTTATATAGGATCTTTAAAGCCATAGACCTTTTAAAGTTCATTTGGATCCCTCTGGAGGCGAAACCTATGACTTTAAAAGACCATGGAGTAAAAAAGTTTAATAATTTATGGGGTATATAAGAATTTCACAACTTGCAGACCTCTTACATACTAGATGAAAATTTACATTCTATATATTTTAAAGGATAATTACAATGAAAGGACACTAAAAGAGGAGATTACTAGCTTTCAACGTTCAGATGAAAAAGGTTGTATTTCTTACCCCATGTCATCATATCCCATTACCAGAGCTTCCCCCTGCAAAAAAAATAAAAAATAAAAAATGCTCATGATCTATACAGACACTTTCTTTTTAGGAAAAGAATAAAAGATAACCAAAGCACTAGCCAATTGAAACATTAAAATAAAATGAACAATAATAATACACTGAATACAAAATATAAGGTCAATTTGACATCAAAAGTACCACCAACGCTTCTTTCTCTTGTACAAAACCTGCTTTGTTAAATTGGGTTGATGATCCACAATTGGATAAGGAAAAATAAAGCATCTAAATTTGCCTCCAAGCCCCAAAATAATTAATGACCTATTTAATAATATATAGCTTATAGAAAGTACCATGAAAAAAGTGTAATAAAAGCATCCTGCATATACTACTGATATATCCCCATAAATTACTTGTATGCTTTCACAGAAATACATACAGAATTCCTAATCTCTTCAAGTAGACATATTTGGGCCCAGAAACTTCTACTTAAACACTATAAAGCATATATAGAAGTAACTTTTCTTGTATTGTCATATATATAATTGGAAAAAAGTGTTATGATACTGCTTCTTGCAGGAAGAGAATGAGATTTGAATGTGAACAAGCACTATACACAGTGATGACTTCTCACAGGCTATCACTTTTGAACAAAGAAATGTATAGGAATACAAAAGGGAACATAAAATATCAAAAGCACTAGAGGTAAAGAGAATGCAATGTAAGATGGAGAAGCTTACAAGTTTAGTTGGTGAGAAACGGGTGTTTGAATCTTTAGTCACATAACATCGATCAAGCAGTTTTTTATGTGATCATGCATTGTTGCATCTGTGCCAATGCCTGCCTATCAAAATGAAAAATCAGTACAACACAATCAAAAGTGTAAGAAAACCAAATAATCAGGAAAACTTAAATAGATCAGAGAAACAACTCTATGTATGGAACATTCATGTCTTACCTTGTCCATACAACTTAGAAGTCAGCCTCACTCAAGAGTGGAGGAGGTCGTGTAACTGATGAATCAAGAGTCAATGTTGCTTGGGGTAAACTGCAAAATTGCCATCAGCAGTAAAAAATGATTTTTCCATATATGTTTGTTTGGAATCAATCTATAAACAATTGACAATGTAGCCCCACTGATAAAACTCATTGGTCATCCTCCATTGCACCTTTTTTTAACCCAATGTTAACCTCAAAAATTTGTTGATTTACAAAGATCTGAAGTCAATAATAGGGCCACTAGATAAGTAATCTAGAATAGATACAAGTATACAATGATGAACCTGCTGCCCAAAACTGTATGTTGGGATCACTGAACCCCCCCACGATTCATATCTGTAGACATCCAAGTAGTTTTTCTGCATAATATGACAAACAGAAATTTGAATTCAATGATGTATAAAAAGAATAACATATAGGTACCTTATATATGTGCCAGAGAGAAGAAGCTATATGGATGCCGAAAGGTAATGACAGATTATCAGCTGAATAGTATAAAAAATGTTGACACTAAATGCATGAAGTCATAGGTAACGCACCATATGCCCCATAGCAAATTTCACCCAAAAAAAGGGCAAACTTTGACATCCTTGAGCAAGAACCAATTCATAGTACTTTACTTTGGTATCTAGTCTAGTTATAATGAAAGGAGAGGAAACTTTTAAATAGCTAAAGCAAACAAAAGGAACTAGAAAAGAAATATAAAAAATTGTACAACATACTTAATGTCTATCATGAGAAATCAAGCAAGGAAAGGAAGAAATAGCAACATGATCCTTGTTATCCACAGTTCATGAATACCACCACAATCAAGTATTTGATACTATGAGTTGTGCCCATGATAACATAAAAGTATTTCCAAGGGATTAAAAAAACAAAGTACTTTCAAATTGAGTTGGGTTTCTTGGATAAGTTGTTGCCATTGACTCTTGTCTAATATAGTAATATGTTGCAATTTAGGGCATGGTCTTTCTGCATGAAATAAGCAGGTTACTATTGTTCAGAAAGGTTCTCCAGAATGCCTTGTTTTGTATTCCATGAGGAAAAACCTTTCTTTATAGGAAAGAACTGAGAAGCACATTGAATCTAAATTATAAATTTTAACTTTCCTAAAAGCAGGTTAGTATTTTTTGTTATTTGATAAAGAAAAGTTTTTCTTGCTTAAATTAAAAAATAAAAAATAAAAATCCAAGAATGCACATTGAAGCTAAATTATACATTTTCCAGTTCCTAAAAACACATGAAGAGTTAATAGAATGGAACTCTTGAACACTCATAATCATTAACAGCACAAGAAAAAATAGTGTGTCCAGCCATGAAACAAGGTCAATAATAACAAACCAATCCCTGTAATGCAAAAGTTATGTATTGCTGATGCAATCAGAAACTCACAGCAATTATCACTCTCCCACATGCTGAAAATGATTCACCAGCAATATCAATTTCAACTATGGTCTCGGCTCCTTTGGCTGGTTGAGAAACACAGGCCAGAAAATGGCGAACAACTAGTTCATACACTTTCTGCAAAAGATCTTAGATCATTAGTAAAGGAGTTTAATCAGATCAAATCCAACAGGAAAAATTTAATACAACTCAAATGTTGCTTAATCCCAAGTTAAAAAGTGCTGACAGGAGATGTACTAACATGGTGGTCCTGACTCCATCCAGGTTCTCCACCTGAAAACATAGTTGGGTGAATAGGAGGATGGGCCTTGTCATCATTCACTCCACCACTATGGTCTCTCCACAGTCCTGACTCATGGTCCAACAAGCGTTGGCATAAGAGCCCATACTGGTGACCACATTGTTCTTGAAACAATCATCTGAATTACAAAGAATTATGTCAAAATGACCAGGGTCGAGTCTCACCAGCGGCAGTGTGGGAGCAATCTCTCAAAGTGAGGGGGGCTCCTTGTGCGCAGTGAGCACCCGGTCTAGCCTCTGTGGTTCATGTTCAATTGAGTCACCATGATTTACATCCTCCCAAATGCTCGTGTCGGACCGGGGTGTTGGGGTTCAGCCTTTTGAAGAAGAATTATGTCAAAATGATTGATTGATAAGAAATTGCAGCTACAGAAAAGGAATTGGAGATGTAAACATGTTTTGTAAGATAAAAGTTGGCATAACCTCAGAAAGGAAGAAGCTAAAATGGGAATACCAGCAATAAATCCGTTGACTCTTGTGGCATTTCCATATTTAGTTCGTGACTATCAATTTAACAAATTAAGTTCACAAGTATGTGCCAAAATTAGTCCCTCAGTCCTTTTGTTAAATGTTGAAATACAAGAACAGTGTGTATACTCTCATATATTTCTGTACAAGAGATCCCTATTTATACAAAGGTTGGAAGAGTACCAGCCAAAGGATTTGAAATTCAAACGAGAGAATAAGCACCTAACTCTAACTAACCCTTATTCATCTAACACCTTTCACTACATTTTCTAAGGAAATACCAAAATAATCAAGGGACTAAAAATGGATATAACATACTTCACTATGCCACAGAAAAAAGGTTAAAGATCAGGTGCAAAATAAATGCAGAATATACTCATGTACTAACAATAATAGCATGAGATATTATGCTGCAAAGCAACTTGTTGTAGCATCAGCATAAATACAGCAAAATTACTGAAAGCAATAACAGATCCTAGAGTTCAACAGAAGCTCTAATTCCATTCACTCTCATTATGTGAAGTAAATTGTGTTGAAACTTCAATCGCCGAACATTAGAGATATTTCAGCTATAAGTATCAGCATCAACCAAGTCCTGTTAAAGATATGCACCATAGACCACTGCTTAGCTTCAAAACTTACCTTCATAGTTGTGCAGAACTCATTTCTGAAATATCTTGAAGCACGTTTCTCGAGCTCAATGGTATTCAACGGGTGTGAGGATATTTCAGCTTCTCCTGCTGCATAACTTTAGAGACCTGTCCAAACGTAATGACTATAATTAGGTAACAACTCCATCCTGTGAATGTTGTGAATTAGCATTAGCTAAAAACAATATTCATTGGACTCACTGTTGCAGTGGTTTCCTGGACACACATTTCATAAATATTACTTCCACGTGTGATCAAACAAATTCCCACGCCTGTAAAGTCAAAGCCACATTTTGGGTAGTCTGATTTAAATTTGAGAAATATAATCTTGTGTTAAAAATATCAATTACAATAATTACATCCATTAAAATTGAATGCCCTCAATCTGAAGTGTGAGTACAATTGATTGTCCAGAACTCTCAGGTTCGTGAGCTTGTATCTCCCAGTACGCTCAACCACGAAACCAAGAGTAGGGAACTGCACACACAAAATTTGGATTACACCAATTTGCACATTATTCTGGAATAGTTGTAGCTTTATCTTCCCTTGTGTTGTTAAGCGTATAGGTAAAAGGTTAGACAACATGAGTTTGAAACCAAATTAAAGATATGTTACCTGACAAGGACCATAACTCAGGACAAGATTCTGTCATCCGGAGCAAGATCAATGACAAATGTATCTCTTAAGAGCATAGTCTGAAAATCTTGTGAAAGAAGCACCTATACGAAGATCTATCTCCTGCAAATATTAGTTATTAACAGGGAGCCAATAGGAAGCTTCAATTAGTATCAGTTTATTATACTTATAACACTGCAATAAAGAGATTATATCAAACAATCTGGAACCATTTTCCAATTACCACTTCTAATCCAAGGCATGTAATAAAGGAAAACCTAATGGTAGACAAGTAACATAAGAAGAAATGACTTTGCAAAAAGCCCTGTAAATTACTTTGTACTCACTTGTCAAACATCAACAGCATCAGAAAACAATTGATTGGGTTGAACAAGTCGTTCCACTGACTGGCGAATTTCCCTGGTGACCCCCAGAATAATGTCAAGGGCAACTAATATTTGTCAAGGACGGTGGGGCTACAGTAAAGATAATAAAATCAGAATAAACATCTGCCCAGCTAGCAAGAAATCTGAACCTGTCAATCATAGCAGAGAAACGATCCCCACACTCTAAGGTTACGATTAGCTTGTTTACAGATTTCCAACACCCCAAACGCAATATTTTCACCTTCCCTATCCAATCGACCATAGTATAAGCCATTGGCATCTTCGAGACTCTTCCTTTAGTGTCCTTTTGATATCTAACTTGTCCTACAATTACCAGCACTGTGATCATATGGAAAAGATAGAATCCAAACGCTCATGTAGAAGCAAGTATCATCATTTCTCGGAAAGGCAGAGATTGACAGTTGTGTCGATAAAATCAAACAGAAATTGATACAGACACCCATTAAAGTTCCTAAATCAAACTACAGAAGCATTTCCTGCAGTAATAAAGAAATTTTCAGTTACCTCCGGGACAGATTTCCGAAAGGGCGCTACAGAGATCGACAGGATCGCAGGAGTGCCAATTGCGGTATCGATCATCGAATTCGAGCTCCATGAGGTGCCCCGTGACTGAAGTGAAGAGAGTATTTTGCAGGCTGGTTTAGGATAGTGTAGTTAAACTCAAATATTCTGTTGTACACCGACCGTCCGTTCCTCGACCTCATTTGGTTGTTCGACAGTATCCCCGCCACGCCTTCGCCACAGACGGCTTCTCCGCCACATTCAGCACCCTTGACGGCCATGTCGCCACCGCCGTTTTTGGCCGCTAAATTTGTACAATGGAGCATTTCTAAATTCTAAATATTGTATCACAGTTCAGTGGATTTTCCCGCCATGAAGATGCGGGAGTGATTGGGCTGCTCCACCGCTGAAAGGCCTAAAACCCTAATCGTTGGGCTTATTTCATTATGGTACTTCCAGCCCAACAATCTTCAGTTCATTACTTATAAATTGATACTAGTTAGAAAATGCGCGTTGCGCAAATTAACCAATGCCCAATGCGTAAATTAAAGTAAATAAGTAAGGATAATCACTATAAGTTAAAAATGTTGATTAATATAATTGGTTTTAAAATAAATGTTTAGTTTGTCCAATCTGGTTTACAAATATTGTTAGATGAGTTTTTATAGATAGAGAAATCTTAATTGTAGTGGAGAGAATTAGATAAGGTAATGGAAGCTTTTTAGAAATTATGTTAAAATTAAAACAATACTTTCGACTTGATTTAAAATCACTTTCAGGTGGTCGAAAATTTCATAATTTTCAATAGTGTATATGTAATACTAAGTATATGTTATCTTTGTTCCATTTATTTATTTTTATTTTAAAATTTATTAAAATACATATATTTGATATTAAAGTTGAAAAAAAATAATTATTATAACATAAAAAGATTATATGCAAACATCCATATAATGCTAATAATAATATTAGTGCGAGATTCGTTGCATCTGTTGCATGAATAAGATTACAACAAGAGAAAGAGAGACAAGAGATTGAGGGAAGATAGATAACGTACAGCAGCACAAAGTTCGAGCATTAGAACACAGGGCAATTGTGAGACAACCATCAAACTTTGTCATAACTACAGAATTACCACTGCTCTTTAAAACTAAACGGCAAGTTTAATTTGACGGAAATAATTAGGTAATATTAAAAAGAATGAGGGTAAATTAGGAAATTACTTAAATATTGTTCAATAGAAAGAACACAAATTACAATCTATTATACCACATTATTGGACGAACACATTTGTATTCCCTTTATAGCCTTACTTCATTGGCTCTTATTAAATTTGTAGAAGATTTGTAGATATTGTCAATCTGACCATACTATCAAATAATGTACATTCAGTATATAAATAAAGTATTTTAAATATTTTGAAAATATACATTATATTTATAAAAAAATATATTATTTGAGTACTAAAAATACATTATTTATATAATGTATAATAGGGAATAGGGATCATCCCATAAACATGTTGGTCGGTATTGAACCCATTACTTGAGCAGATAGGGATCCGGTCATCACCAACCTAGTATGCTCACTTTTCCAACCTAAATCCAAATTGAGCGTATCGTTGACAAATGACAACCATACTTGAGAGCTGTATTAGTCACCCTGCCTCAAGCTACCAACCTAATTCCTTTAGCGGAATAAGGTAGTGGCCTACCTAATGAACTCAAGAATATAAGTACACTTGGGTGAACCACTTTTGCCCCCTGACCTGAACCTGTGCATAGAATCTACGTGCCACACATGTCGAGAGACTGATAATTGTCTCCTCCTCACTCATATAAATACTGCATTAATTGCAGACAATAGTGACTTTTGGGTGATTTTCTTATAGCGTATCGTAGCTCGTGAATATCTGACCTTACGCCGTTACCCAAGCATAACCTCTTAAACCAATAAATAGACTGCATAAAGATTGAAACCCAGTCGGACCCACATTCGTACGTATCCATAATAAATATCGTATTTATTACATCAATGTATATCAATACACAAATAATATATTTTTAATATGTTACAATTGTATTTTTTATTAGTTAATTACCGAAATTGTCTCTTGACTATAGCAAAATTACCAAATCACAATCAAAATTTCTGTTAGGTCTTAGGTTCGAACCACATTCCAATCACAATTTACTGGCAACAAACAAAAATAACACATGCATTTCTTTAATTTAGAATTGTGTCTACAATATCTTTATTCAAAAAAAGTTATTCATTCCAATAAATTAAATAAGAGAAATAATTTCATTAGTTGTACTTCTTTATTTTTCACCAATATTAAAATTCTTTACATTCAAGTTCATCAATTGATTATATTCACTACATTATCCCTACAATGTCTTTATTAAAAAAAATTATTCATTATCAATAAATTAATTAAGAAAAATAATTTCATTAGTTATATTGTCTTTATTTTTCTCCAATGTAAAAATTCTTCATATTAAAATTCATCATTGATTATATTCACTACATTGTCTATTATCTATTTTTTTATGCACAATTTTTTAATTAAGTATAGAAGTTATAATACAAATAATGTTATATATTTATTTATCAAATATTTTATTAATACCAAAAAAATTGAAAATTTTTTGTTATTAATGAAGCCAATTAGACGTAGAAAATCGTGTTGTGATTTTGACTCAAATTCCTCCGATTTACATGTCCTCAGTATAAATACTTTATTAGCTGTTTTAAATTGCAACCCTTTCTCTCACAACATTAAACATTTCAGTCACTTTCCTTCCTCTCACGGAGTTCAAGAGAATTTCAGTCACTTTCCTTCCGCTCACGGAGTTCAACAGGTTTATACTTCGCATTCCATCAATAATAGGTTAAGATTTGCAAAACTGGATACGGAAATTCGATTTTTGATTTTGAAATTGGGGATTAGATGTTTGAATTTCAGCTTTAGAAGTTTAAATTCCTGATTGAATATTGAAATTCGTGAATATATTAGCGATTTGCTATTAAATTTGTGATTCTCCGTGAATTTCCTGATTGAATATTAAAATTCATGAATAAATTTGCGATTTGCTATTAAATTTGTGATTCTCCGTGAATTCCTTCAATAAGTAGGATAAGATTTTGCAAAACTAGATATTGAAAAACGTGATTTGATTTTGAAATTTGTGATTAGATGATAAAATTTGTTTAAATTTCAGCTTTAGATGTTTAGATTACCGATTGAACGTTGAAATTTTTAAAAACCTGATTTGATGTTAAATGTGAGATTTGCTATTTTAAATTTGTGACTGCTTGGTTAATGAAAGGAAGCCTTTAAGACAAGCCAGATGATCAAGTCTGCCATGTTTTGCTATACTAAAACACGTTTAAATACCCTCTCACTTTCAAGTCTGCCAAGTTTTGCAGATTGATTGAATTTCACCATGAAATTATAGGGAGAGTTCAAACATCCAACTAGGATAGTTTAATTTGGTGTCAAGTTACTCCATTTGGTCCTTTTGAGATGACACAACTGGTGCTGAGGTTATTGTCAAACCACAATACTTACACCCGAGATGATGCCAACTGATGCAGTGGATGACTTAAGTGAACATTAATGTCATGTGTCATATAGTTTCTTACCTAATGGCATTCATTTATGACTTTAAGTGAACATTCATTTTACAGATGAAACACTTACCTAATGGCATATGACATATATGAATGTTCACTTACACAAGTCATACATGAATGCCATAAGGCAAGAAACTATATGGCATATGACATATATGAATGTTCACTTACCTAAGTCATAATGGCATATCAGTATGATTATGAACTTAGTTTGATAGTGAACCCCTAGTGCATTCATGTATGACTTACAAGTTTGATAGTAGGGTTACAGGAATGCACTTAGTTTATAGTGAACTAAGTGTCCTGTCAGTAACCCCTAATGCACTATCAAACTTTTTCTAGTTAATCACAATAACTAATTATTAAAATACCATTATATATTTTTTACATAATTCTTTAACCATTAATCAACTTAGATTGATAGATGATATAAGTTACAATTCTCACTGAATTGACTGAATGTCTAGTTCTAACCTTTGAACACATGCAATATTGTACTCGATTTATTACCTCTTCATCAAACATCTTGCTATCACATTGAATTCATGGTATATTTCAAAATGAACACATAGATGTCATTCATTAACCTTACATACATTAATGTTCCCCTGTCGTCGACAAAACAAACACACATCCTGAGAATGAATTAATGGCATGTAGATATAGTAAATGAAAATGTATGCCACACAGTATATCACACTGAGAAACAGCACTACATTTAATTAACTCTGATTCCAAACTACTATTCAATCTACTTTTATCACCGATGGACTGAACATGTGAACCAGTAAATACAAACATTGATAGGTTGTTTGCAATAATGATGTTAACGAAGCTCTACTGCATTATTTTTTCCTGGTGTTTGTAAATATCTTCCTTGTACTTAGTTAATCTGGTGTATGCATTGCTATTATTTAGGAGTCATGGGTAGAAGATACAACACCGAGCAAGTGCATGCCACTTGCAAAACTTGCAAGGAAGTGTTTCCCAGCTACACAGACCTGACAACCCATATCAATTCCAAACAGTGCAAAGGAACGGAGAAGCAGGGCGAGGAAAAGAAGGGGAAGGGCAAGGGCTGTGACAAGGGTGGTGATAAGGGACGCAAGGGCGGCAAGCATAGGGCAAATCGTTAGAGTCCTGATCCAGCTTCGATGTCTAATTGACTTTATATTCCGATGGACTTTTATAGTCTAGTGTTATGCATCAGAAACAGGTACTGCAGAATAATGGTTGCAGACAATACTAAAAATAGCATTCATTTGTATGATGAAAATCTTACTATGGAATTCAAGTAGAACTCTAATAGCATACCTTTAAATGCTATGAATGAGAATCCTGATCCAGCTTCGATGTCTAATAGACTTTATATTCCGATGGACTTTTTATAGTCTAGTGTTATGCATCAGAAACAGGTACTGCAGAATAATGGTTGCAGACAATACTAAAAATGGCATTCATTTGTATGATGAAAATCTTACTCTGGAATTCAAGTAGAACTCTAATAGCATACCTTTAAATGCTATGAATGAGAATCCTGATCCAGCTTCGATGTCTAATAGACTTTATAGTCGGATGGACTTTTATAGTCTAGTGTTATGCATCAGAAACAGGTACTGCAGAATAATGGTTGCAGACAATACTAAAAATGGCATTCATTTGTATGATGAAAATCTTATTCTGGAATTCAACTAGAACTCTAATAGCATACCTTTAAATGCTATGAATGAGAATATATATCCATACCAAAGTTCAAAGCTATATATATCATGTATAATAACACTTTTAAAGAGAAATGAAGATTAGAAATCAAGAGTTATGATTACAAACCTCAACAAGGGTCAATTTCTCTAGGTCTCCACGGTCTAACTTTTGTGCTCCACAGTGGGGACAAGATATCTGTTCAAAAATTAAGGCAAGTGCATAATGTGTTAATGTTAAAAATAACAGAGCTAAGTTTTGAGTGGCATATAAAGCACAAAACTTCCATTTCAAAAAAGGTGTGGGACTTCATTAGCATATACCCATAGTTTATATTTACTTTCTCCCACAAAAATCATTGACTGAGAATAAAGAAATAAAATCTCCCAATTTTCATTAAAAAAAATATTCAGATGCTAACCACTAAACGCCATGTAGTGGTCATCAAATGTACACTCATAACAGTACTTATTTAAGAAATAAGAAACATAATTTATAGTGTAGTGTCATGCACCAGAAACAGGTAGTGCAGAATAATGGTCTGCAGTAAACACTAAAAATGGCATCCTTTTACTTAAAATGTGAATTTTCTTAGCAGATGGGAGATATTTGTATGATGATAATCTTACTCTGGAATTCACCTAGAACTCTAACAGCATACCTTTAAATGCTATGAATGAGAATATATTTCCATACCAAAGTTCAAAAGCCATTTATTAACATGGCTAACATGTATTAGAGTAAGCAATGCACGTATGTCCTGCATGCAGAGATAGGAGAACAGCAATGGCACTTACTTGGTTTGGAGAAACATAGAATGGATTATCATAAAGTGTTGGGCCTCCAAAACTACCACCAAATATTTTTTATTGGATTCAAGCAAAACCTTGGACCAAACTATGCACAGAAAGGGGAAAGGGAATAATTAGGATTTAATCAGGAAGATTATGATGTCTGTTGCTATATAAAAATCAAGAGTTATGATTATAAACCTCAACAAAGGTCATTTTCTCTAGGTCTCCACGGTCTAATTTTTGTGCTCCACTGTGGGGACAAGATATCTGTTCAAAAATTAAAGCAAGTGCATAATGTGTTAATGTTAAAAATAACAGAGCTTACTTTTGAGTGGCATATAAAGCACAAGACTTTCATTTCAAAAAAGATGTGGGGCTTCATTAGCATATACCCATAGTTTATATTTATTTTCTCCCACAACCGAGAATAAAGAAATAAAATCTCCCAATTTTCATTAAAAAAATATTATATAAGAAATAAGAAACATCCTTTATAGTCTAGTGTCATGCATCAGAAACAGGTAATGCAGAATAATAGTTGCAGTAAATACTTAAAAGGTCAATTTGCTTAGCAGATGGGAGATATTTTTATGATGAAAATCTAACTCTGGAATTCACCTAGAACTCTAATAGCGATACCTTTAAATGCAATGAATGAGAATATATATCCATACCAAAGTTCAAAAGACAAATATAACAGGTATTACAAGGTCAAGAGAAATGATGAATCATAAACCAGGGACAATGGAGAAATGAAGAAGAGAAACCTGGTAATTCCGGAAAGGAAAACAAATACAAGAACTTGGTAAGGCTAGGATTTTGTCTGATCCTTAGGAGTTCCAAATATCTGACAATAAAAAGAAACAGTGACAGATAAGGAGACTGTAGTAATGCTCAAAACTTGCAAAATAGCACCCTTTTCTTACACTGAAACCACATACAATAGTCCAACTTTTTTTTATATAATGAAATATTATCGCTTGGTTGATTCTAATTTAATAAAACAATATATTATTAATTCAGCAACAAGCCAAAAATCTTAAGCATTCCTATAGTATACTAATTAACATGAAATATGTTTGGGACATTAGCAATGAAGAGTTTAGTTTAACCAAAACATGAACAGGTGACCTATTGGTGAGCCAAAGACTCTCCAAAGATTAATATTTTGAGGCATAAAGCATTTATTCAGATGTATTTTCACAAAATCAAAGAAAAAGATATGCCTGGAACTATATAAACACAAGCAATCAACCAAAGAGATCAAGCGACAATGCTTTTTTATCCCAAGAAATGAAAAAAAAAATCTGGGATTTTAGAAAAAAATAGTCAAAGAAAGAAACTTTAATATGTGCATACCATTTTCAATATCATTTCACTGAATCTGGGTCGGGTTTTTTTCTAACAGCCCCCGACGACGATGAGAGATCGGACCCCGGCACGAGGCCTATTCCAATAATCAATTCAGAAAAGGACAACAACGACGCCGTTGAGGAACGACGATCAGAGATCGTACCGGCAACTCTAAAGGACGCCACATCTACGCCGACGCCGTGGAGGAACGACGATGAGAGATCGGACGGGCAACTCCAAAGGACGCCACATCTACAACGACACCGTTGAGGAACGACGATGAGAGATCGTACCTGCAAGTCCCACGGACGCGACATCAGCATCCAGATCTAAAGAGAAACCCAGGGTTACCTTAGAGAGAGAAACACAAGTACAGAACATGGGTTATTTAGAAAGAGAAACATAGGGAGCTCCGAACGTGTGTTACGGTTACATATAAACATCTGCAAGCAATTAGGCCTATGCTCTTGCTAAATGCCTTGGGCTGGCCCAATTGCTTTAACAAAAAAAAAATGAATATTATATATATATATATATATATATATATATGACGCAAGAATCAAGAATTCTAGATACATAATATTTGCATAGCGGCGGCATTATTCGTCGAACATCAAATTTCAAAACCCTTCTTCCCGAAAATGCGAAATACGATACAATTTTAATTGATAATATTATTAATTTGTACCTAATTTTTAAAAAATATTTATTCAACAACATCAATAGAATTTTTATATCTACATTTCTAAGTATCTTTATATATAGGAATTATTTGAAAAATTCCTCAAATTTAAATATTTCACAAAACACAATTTTTTATTTCAACAACCATGCTCTAACTATATTTGGTTATTCTTATAAATATAAAAATTTACATTTTATTTAAAATTAAATTGAATTTCTATATTATATCTTAAAATATTAGAGCATTTTAGTACGAATGATATAGTTTAAAATTTGTTACTACTATCAACAATAGTTTAATATTTTTTTTTAAAATTTAAATTAATTAAAAACATAAAGATTATTCGTGCCTTCATGGAACAATTGAAATTAAAATATTACCAACAATTTCTTTAAATAGGATGATTCCTTGAACGATTAGGATTAGAATTCTCCTTATTTTAATAAATAAAGACCAACACTAATCAAACTAGAAAGAATCCTTCCTTATTATTTAGTTTTTTATATTTGGACAGTATATTCCTAATTAAGATCAAACATTATAATCCTAAACCCCAATCCCCCATTAGTCAATGTGTCATCTTGAAGGCTATTAAAGAAGATGTAGAGCTATCAGCCATTGGCAGCACAAAGCACAAATTAAAATCAGCCCCGAAACTTGAATTTCATAAATTGAATTTTCTTGCTGGTAATATTCTTTCACTTAATTTCATCCGTATTTGCACCGCTATTTTCTTTTATTATAAAGACAACTATACTATATTCAATTTATATTTTTATCTTATATATTTTGTAAGATATTTTTATCTTATAAACGTAAGATGCAATTTATTAAATTGCTTGTAATAATATTCAACAGGTTTCAATTAAATGTGTTTAATTTCATTGTAATGCCGCCCATGATCATGTATGCACTGTGTTGTTTGGATAACCTATAAAGACTAAGCTCCTTACAATTTTTTTAAGTCAATTCGTTATGGATTATATTTTGGTTCATTCATGCAGGTCGAATATATCTAATCTTTTTGATATAATATCTTTCTATATTTGTTATCTTCTCTTCTTATATTATTATTATTAATTATTATATTATTATTCATATTATTATTTTGAATTACTTATTATTATTATATTATCATCTCATTAGTTATTATTATTATTATTATTTCCTCATTATATTTATTATTAATTAAACCCAAGGTGCATTTTGATGAAAAAAAGTTCCGCCAAATAATACAACAACGGTTGGTGAAATATTGTCGTCTACGAGCACTAAACAGCACGTTTGCGTTATAAATGGTTCAGTACCCGTGTTTAGGTCACATAAAGGAAATTATGGCGCTTTTGGAAAAAATTAATGCAGTCCCAGATGCAAAGTAATAAACTGTAAATTAGAGTCCCAAGATGCAGAATCATTACTTAACTCACATTCCTATTTGTCTTCTGATAAAGATCTATAACTATTCCTATTGGTTAAAGTTTCAAATTTTTTTTAAAAAAATGTCTCGGTTGTCGAGAAAAGACTGTCTTGAGTTTTTTAGTTTGCTATTTAGAGCATGCATACATTGTAATTATGATTTATGCTGAAATCTGCAGCTGCGTATATATAAATAATACCAAAGCAGTGTTTACATCCACACAAGCTATGGTTTGGTTCAATTGTTTTACAGGTTCTAAAGTTTTTGGACTGCATTTATCAATGTGTTTTGCTATGATGATATATATAGTTAGTTAATTCTTTTGTAAAATTTCCTATTATCTATACCGTTATAGCACATAGGAATCCTAAGTGAGTAAATATTTAATTTGTCATTTTTAAATTTTAATAAATAGTCGGGGACGGAGCCAGAATTATATGATGCGAGGCTATAAAACAAATGAGGATATTTAAACTAACTCAATTAAACATTTAAACATATAATGCTACAAGATCCACACATAGACGCACTACCTCTACTAGTCTACTACAAAGTACAAATTAGTATAGTATTATTCATTCAAATCATCAAATAAGTAATGCCATAAAACAAATGAGGACAAAGCACTTAAAGACTAGTGAGATACAAATATACAATATTTAAATTTATTAGTAATTTAGTATAGTATTATTCATTCAATTCATTTATTTAAATTATGTCTTCCACAACAATTTCTCTTTCTTTCTTCACACTTTTCTGTTTTAGGGTTCCGTATTGTGTTTTTTTTTTTTGTCAACCAAATTAAATTCATTTTTGTTGTTTGAAATTATTCTATTGTATGAGTATAGACTAAGGCACTGAGCTATTTAATCTGAATTCTCTGTGTGTTTCTCACTCTCTACTACTCTACTAGTTTGATGTTAGCCATTAATGGAAGAAAACTAAAAGTATAAACTTAAAAGAAAATCAACTTTGAACATTGGAGTTAATAATAAATGCACTCCTACAAAATATATAACAATACAAATTTACAAAGTAATTATTTAAAGCTTAAAAAAAAAAAAAAAAGTACCATGTTAATTGTTGAAGATAAGAAGAATAGATGATTGAAGAAGATGAAAATCAGGAGTCATGGAAGCTAAGAGTGGAAGACAACATTTGTTGGGGGTTTCAAAACATTGGTTGATTGTAGCTGGAGTTAAAGAAAATTATGGCTGTTCTATCTTCTCAAATGCATCAAAAGAATTATCGCATGCCTCTGCATCAAAGTAAATTGTGGATCAAGGTATTTTGGAAACTGTTTTGCATTGCTTCTTTATCCACTTTTTTCTTGCTGTTGGTTGTCACCTGATATGTTATTGCCACAACCAACATGAGAATGAGACAAAGAGTATGTCAATGAGAGATAAATGGAACATATAGTGATTTGAAAGGAATGAAGAATTAAAAATACAGAAAAAAAAAAGAAAAATGTTTGTATGTTTTTATTTATTCTTTTTTTGTGTTGATTACTAATAACTTCATTCATTGCATGTTTTTAGATTTTTTGTGTTTTCAGGTTTTCACGCTTTTACAATCATTTAAGTGTTGGAAGGGATTCAAATGATTGTAGAATTTGACTGACAATATATATTTTGTTTTCAAGCATAGCTATTTAGTTCTCTTTTAATGTGATAGAATTAAGTTATTAGTATTTTTGTAATCCAGGCTAATGCACTTAATTGTAATGCTAAGGTATTTTGAGTAACTTTAACTTACAAATTTGTAATATTTCTTACAGAATTTTTTTAATGTTTTTAGCTACAGATCACAATTCACATGTCAAATGATCAAATCAAGTGTTGATTTTGATCTGTTTAGGCAGTACTAATATGTCAACACGCACACAGATCAAGTTGCAGTGTTTAGGCAGAACGAAACTTTATAACAAATAATTAAAAATTGCATCATAGCTATTTCCTTCTCTAAGTGTCTTCTGTTTAACTATATACAGATATCAGCATCAGACAGTGTTAGAGAGAACAGAGTAAAGTTTTTTCGTATTAACATGTAAAGAAAAGTTGCAATGTGTTCATATTCTTCTAACACCTCTGAAATTGTTATTATCCAAATTTAAGATCTAAGTATTACTCTATAAATTAATGTACAATCAAGAATTTTAGTATGTAATACACATGTAGTTACGATAACATGCAAGTCATTTAAAAGAGATTTTTATAAAGAGGTTTCAATTCACCTGGTATATCTTTAATAAGTAGGAAAAAAATCAGCCATTCTGCATACTATTAAATCGGTTGAGCTGTATTCCACTTCACAATTTGGACTAGATTTAGATTCAAAATAAATTTTCAGACTTGTAGGACGAAAAAAAATAATTAAATTATAGATATAACCTCTGTGAATAGCTTTGATTAGTAGACGTGTAGTGTTGATCGAATGACCATCTACAATAATTACGAAAATTGGTTCCTGCAAAAAAAATGCACTTGTTAAGAACGTACAAACAAACGTAATTCCAAGAACACGATGTAGTTGAAGTAAATTGCATAGCAATCTACTCAAACAAGCAATCGGAGTACAAGAAATCGTTAGACCCATTTCTCAGTTGCGAGAAGTGAGATGAGATTTATAGGTGACGGTAAATATGTTACCGGTAATAATACTATTAGAATAACAGACTGTAACAATAGTTGTATTGCCTTAGTCCCAGTATAGAAAATACAGTGTATGTTCCCCCCTTGCTAGCTGATGGGAGTTCTATTTATGCTAAGGTGCCAACGGTAACAACATGGGACATCAATGGGGGAGCCAAACCTTTAATTCTCTCTCATCCAATGGTGGCTTCAATGGCAATAAAGGTGACACATGTTATAATTTTGTCCGTTGGAGTTCTGTCTGTTGGGTTTCCATGTGGTGCCGGGTCAGATGTCCACTTATAATCCGGGTCGGGTGCCAGCCCTATTATCCTGTCACTAGGTCTCCAAACTCAGAAATAAGAAAGTGGCAAATGAGTTAACACGAAGACAGAGACAAAAGCTGATCTGATTTACGCTCACATGGATTTGATCGAATGCAATTTCTACAGGATTCATAGTGCGACTTAGACGAAGCATAGAGACATCAAGACCTGTATTGAATTTGAACAAGAACTCATAAAAATCTACCGACAGCAATCATAGAGAGATATAGGGATTTTGCGTAGACAAACAAGTGATAAAGAAATGCATGGTTGCATCTCACCGGAAATGATATTCCGGCAAAATGACATTTCTGAACTGCTTTCTACCCTTCATTTCTTCATCCTCAACTTCCACAAATGCTACACGTGTATATCTATAGACCAAATGGTCTACAAGTGTCCTCTAACATATTATATATATAATATATATATATATATATATATATATATATATATATATATATATATATAATTATTCAGAATATATATGACTAAGTTAGTCTGTAAAATATATTTGTTATGTGTTTTAGAATATTATTTATATTTAGAATTAGGAATAATTCTTATTATTCTTTTGATAGTTATTTATTTTAATATCAACATGAATTACCATTACACTACATACTCCTGGTAAATTATTATTATGTAGTTGACAAAGAAAATTAATTACATGAAAGAGACATTTAATTTACGTTTTACTACAACTCGAAATTGTATGTATAGTATTTTTTTAAGGAAATTATGCTACCCCTTTATGCATTCTACATAATAGTAAATGGGGAAAATTATCAAATTGGCTCCCTAAGTCGATCGAATAGTGCAATTGGGTCCCCCAAATAAAAAAAGTTTCATTCATGTCTTCTAAACCTGTAAAATTGTTCAATTAAGTCCAAAGTGACTTATTTAACAGGTTATGTGTTCACATTGTTGACACGTGTCATTTAATTTTATTTTATTTTTTTGTAAAAAAATTATTTATTTATTAATTAAAATATATATTATATAAAAAAAAATAAAAACTAAAAAAAAACTAAAAAATATACAAAGCTGTTTTTAAAAAAAAATGCACAAAGCTGTTTAGGTGGCTGTGTTTTTTATTTTTTATTTTTATTTTATTTTATTTTTTTATAAATAATATATATTTTAATATATTTATAATAAATTTCAAAAAAAAATATTTTTAAAAATGACACGTGTCAACAATGTGAAGATTTAACCTGTTAAACAAGTCATTTTGGACTTAATTGAACAATTTTACAGGTTTAGGAGATCTGAATGAAGCTTCTTTCTTTTTTTAGTTAGGGGACCTAATTGCATTATCCGGTCGACTTAGGGAGTCAATTTGACACTTTTTCCTAGTAAATGTGGTCTAATCTATATTTAAATATTAAATACATTTGATTTTGATTTTTAATATTTGGAATGAGTTTTAAATATGATTTATTTTCTACAAGATGGGAGTATAGTCAAATCGTTAATAAAGAGTATTAATGCGATGACATAATCCATAAACATGCAATCACATGTATGCATGGTACTTTAGACAGAATAATTCATACTCAAGTCGCTCATGATATGAGTGGTTAGTAGATCATTTATTATTTTTTGTAGTACATTTTGTTTAATTATAAATTTTATAATTTTAAATTTATTACATGACTTCAATATGTTTTAAAATATACTCTAAATTATAGATCGTGCATCGCACGGGTATAATGCTAGTATATATATATTAATTCTAATTTTTTGGGGGGAGCCGGAGGGGGGGGGGGAAGGCCCCCTGTACATGCCATATACCCCTCCGTCCCTGGTCGCGAACAATTAAAAATGTACAATTTAGAATGATCATGTCTCGAAGATTGAGATACAATTTCATGTATTCTATAACACCATCAGCATTTTGGGTGTTATACTGTAACCAACTCAAATAAAATTTTATTTCTTCTGTAATAATACGTATGCAGTTAAAAAAGTAGTAAAACAAAATGATTACCTTGAAGAGTACTTGGATCATTAAATAAATCAAATTCCACAATATTACACAAACACAAAAATTGAAATTAATGCACAAAATAAATGTGAACAAACTAAAATAATTGTAAATAAATAGAGATCATTGATTCTAAGATTGAAATCAGTAAGTCTTAAACTGGCCTACCTCAAAAAAATAAAATAAAAAATAAAAATACTACTTTTATAACACTAACCATATTACAAATATCTGGATTGAAAATACAGATTTCCTTTATTAAATAGCATCAATAAATTTGCTAACCCCTTTTAAACAATAGGGTCATTAATAATAATAATATAATAATAATAATAATAATAATAAAGAAAAGAAATGATTCAAATCTTATGACTTTGTCATTTTCCAACAACTTGGAAGAAATCTAGCACTTTAAAGCAATAAATTTCATGCAATAGAGTACTAATTCAAACATATCGATTTTTATTTTTTTTTTCCTATCACAATTCATGTGACTCATTAAGGATCCGGTCAATAGCATACCTCTTTCTTTCCCCAGTCTCCTTTAGAACGGAGAGGCCTTCACATTCCTAATCCGTTAGGGTCGGATGACTTTGTTTGGTCCCAGCTTGGCGAATCGCATCCCGCACAACGACATGCCTTGGGTAGGAATTGTCCCACTTCATAGCACGATGGAAGTGCTCTGTATATGCAGAATTTCTGTTGTCTCGATATGAAAGACGACCAGCTCTACAACTGTTAGGGCCATATCTTCCAAAACAAGTTGTGTACCGTCCGGTTTGCACCCCTACTACATCTGCCTTTACGATATTTACTATATTTCGTTACGTTTCGGATATAGCACGTCCCCCTTTTTTTTTTTAACTATATGAAATCCACATTTGACACCTGAGATTCCGTAACGAGTAGATACTTCCGCAGGAGCATAATCTATTTTCTGGTTAAATACATTACGAGATGTTTTTCCATACTTTCCGCATTCAGTTCTAGCTATTTCTGCACCTTTTAATCGACCTGAACAACATATACGGATCCCTCCCCCCCCTTTTTCATTACTAATGGAATACCCTTCACTATTTTACTAAAAATGGAACGAAATGATCTTCTTTTGTTCCTCGGTTGAAAAAGAGATGTCTTGAGCAATCGGAGAGAGCCACTTTGATAACAGATTTGATCTTGACTGATTCATTTAAGGTATTATGGTTTGTTCTATTAGAACAACAAAGATCTTATTTTTTTTAACTTCGTTCAAATAAGAGTTGTAACCGTACGGAATTCTTCTGTGTTTCTCAGTATGATCTCTTCATCATCATCTATTCCCTTTATCAATTCTCCTATCCTACCTAGGTCTATGAAAAATTCTCTATCAATTCCATTACTTAGTCCTTATTCATTATATCATGTGTTTCCCAATATTTCTCCTTAATTTACCTATGTATTTGTAGTTTGTCATGTTATAACTTTACCAGGTTACAATTTCAGTATCTCAACATTCCCATGATTTCTAGCATTACACAAAATATTATTTTCTTTTTTAATTGTCCTTGTTTTTTTTTCTAATCTTTCAGTCATAATCTAACTTTCTTCATGCTTTCCTAACAAACTTTAAAAATTAATAAAATCTTACTTTTATTTTAAAACTCCACTTTTCACACATGTCTATAAAATTATCTTATGGGAGCTTTCATTTCAATAGAAAAAAAAATATTCACAACATATAATTTATAATCATTCCCTATTTTAATCGTATCTTAATTCTTTATAAACATATCTTTAATTCCTTTTTTCTATTACTTCTTCATTTTTTCTCCCCGTATAATTTAGAACCAACTATTTTTTCGTCATATCTGCTGATCCTTTCCATAAGAACTATTTCTTTCGTTCTTTCTTTTTTTGAATATTTCTTTTATTTTTTTTTTTTTTCCATTATTCATTATACTTTCCATTTTAATATACGTCCATTTAATCGGCCCTTAGGGTGGATCGTGTGAGCGGTGTACTTGATCGAGGAAGACTGCGTGTCCCTAAGAGTTTGGTGGAAACCGTCTAACTCCCGGAGTGTGAGTGAGTACCAGACCCCTATGTTACCTCTTTGTGTCCTGAATGCCGGTATGTACGTAATATCCAATCCTATTGTATACAAACACATAAACGAATATACAATCATAAATAAATTC